>JBBPNN010000898.1:0-14278 GCA_038090935.1 Hortiboletus campestris | reverse complement strand
CTTTTCGTCACGCATAGCTTCTCGTCACGCATGGTCAGAGCGCACCGTGGCTCGAAACATGTTTCATACTAGCAGAACACTAGCGTACCCTCGGACAAGACGTTGGAGTTTGTCGGACGCGTTTCGGCCGTCCTCGGCAACTTAGTGGCACTCCGGAGGCCGATCGATAAGGGGACACGGTCTTTCCCGAGCGGCCAGCTTCCGGTTCATTGTCGACGCGCGCTATGGCCCCTTGATGGAAGCCTATGTACCTCGTCTTGAATACAGCGGAACATCCCAAATACTCCGTGCCCCAAGACGGTATTCCAAGCCACTTTGAGCTCTTCTCAGCTTTCCGATCGTTTGGTGTCTTGCGTGGATTGACTCGGCAACTTGAATGACTTTTCCGAGGGGGAGGCCGGGGGCCCGCCGAACCACGCTGTACCCATCCTGCCAATTCCCGACCGGGACCGGCCATCGGCATCGCTGGAAAAGCAATGCAGTTCCGCGTATCCACCACTCGCGAGCGGTTACCCGCGTTCCATCCGTCTGTATCCATCGCGAGTGTTCACCCGGTGGCACCGATCGATCATCGACTTCTTACCTGCGGATTTTCATTCCCCTCTCTTCATTTTGACGCATGTTCACCGGATGGACAAACCCACAGTGATCGATGCATCCCCCAGCCCGGGAAGAAAACAAAAACAAAACCTGGAACATGACACGTCTCACAACGCTTGCATCACTACCCTGGCAACTAACATACAGCATTCCACTCAAAGCTTCGTCTATGATGTGTTACCCCGTTTCGTTCACGTTTCGTCCACCTCTCGATCACTCGTTTCCTTCTTCTTCTTTGGTGTCCTCTTGAACAACTTCAACAAGACACCCCGCGTGCGTGACATGGCATGCTTGACAACGGCCTTGCTCTTCCCATATGACCGGATACGGAAAATATACGTGAATGCATACATGGCACAAACCTGCCCGTCGGGTTCGTCAGCGCACGAAACCATCAAAGCCTCCCCAAAAGAAAAAAGGAATCGCAACGACTCACGTTGAACACGATAAATGCGCAAAACAAGCCCACGTTCCGCCACCGATGCGCATACTGGACGTTGAACATGCTATAGAGCCACGCGTCTGCCGTGCTGGCGGAGCAATACAGACAGTCCGACCCAGCGCCTGGGTTTTGCAGGTATCCCCCTGAGCTCGAGACGAACGGGTCGAGGTAGGACGCGCATGAGAAGCCCGAGGGCGGTTGGATCACTGCAAACTCTTTTGCGGCACACTGGATCGACTGGCCGGAAAGAACTGTATAGGCGAGATGCTCGTCAGAACCGTGGGTCCGTCGACGATATTCTGGAGCGAGATCACTTACTCTGGGATACCAGTCCTTCGATAAGGTATGTGTAGGGTGAGGCCCTATACATCCATTGCCACCACCCAAGTTGCGAATACGGTTGAACGACGCCGTCAAAGGTCAGCACGAAAGAGAAGAGAAAACTGAACAGAGTGCCCGCAATCTCTGCCGTGGGACTCATCGCCGCGACGGCTTGCCCGATGGTGGTGTAGTAAATTGGAAACAGAATCCCAAGGAAGAAGTAGGTGTATCCGCCCCTGTCCGTGGGGAAACCGACTGTCCAGTACCAGCATAAGAAGAAGAGCGTCGTTCCCAGGATGTTCCAGGGAAGTTCGACGAGGATCTGCGACGTGACGAGCGCTGGCCATGAATAGATTCTGCTGGGACGCTCTCGGATCTCGTACACATCACGAAGGTTCAGGAAGACAACCTGGAGCTGATTCGCCAGTGGTACGCTCAGAATCAATGCCATGAACACCGCCTGATAGAGTTTCAGTACAGTATGCGATGAACGACAGTGGGTACGCACAAAGAGTTTGTTCTGCGTGCCCTCGAGAGAGTTATTGCGCTGGAAAAAGGTGAATCCGATAAACAGACCGCCGACGATGTTCAGCATTATCTTGGCCATCAAGTACGTCGGACTTCTCCAATAGTGCGTGAGATTGCGCACGAGCAGCGTCCATACTTGATAGATCCAAGGCGTCGCGAATCCGGAACCGATGGCGGTAGACACCGCCGGCGTGTTCCGTCCTTTAGCAACGATGGCATCGATTTCGTTTCCAACAAGCATCGACTCGGGAGAGCTGTTCCAAATTTGGTGCCAATCTACTTTGCTGGTTGCCGTTGCCCCAGCGCCAATGACGTCGAGGATGAACTCGGCCCTGTTCAACACGTCAAGATGGATGCCTATGCCGACCAAAACCAAGCAAACGTACGGGTTCTCCTCGGTGCCGCAGTGACGCGATCCATTGCCTTCGAAATACTGGATGAGGGTCACGGCGCTGGGCCCAACATCACCAAAGTAGACAGTTTCGCCACCCGCTCGCAGCAGGAGCAGCCGATCGAAGACCTGGAAAAGTTCAGCGGAGGGCTGTACCAGCCTGTATCAGCACACGCGGACGTCCGGGAGCAAAGTATGGTTGCGAACCTGATGGATGCTGAATGGAAATGCCGTCAGCGATCACGTGTGGCAATCAGGAAGATAAACGCACGTGCAGAGGATCGCTTGCCCGCTATCTGCAAGGTCTCGTAGGAACGACATGATCGCCCACGCACTCTGCGAGTCCAATCCAGATGTCGGTTCATCCAGGAATAAAAGCAACTTTGGCTGTAAAAAGATCGTTCAGCCACGAGCTGACCATCGCGAAAAAGCGAGGCGGTACCTTGGCCGCCAGCTCCACCCCGATAGTCGTTCTCTTCTTCATTTCGACGCCGAGGGAGCCGATTATCGCATCTTTATAAGCGTCCAGTCCACACATCCTCAAGCACCTGTCGACACTGCAAGCAAAACCTTAGAATGCTTGCGATCCCGAGACAGAAAAAAAGGCGTACTAGGCTTCTTTCTCAGCCGCCGGGACGCTGAATGGCTGCCTTAACTTTGCTGAGAACAGCAAAGCCTCTCTAACCGTCATCGTCGCAAGGTGCGTGTCTGTTTGCTGGCAGTAACCACTGGCAAAGGTTCATTTCAGCATAACCCTGGGATAGGGGAGCCACTCACGTCTGAGCTTGGAAATCGGGTGGCAGAGGGTGACCATTCACGAGGCGGGTCCCTGAAACAATGCCTATTTCGGTTCGCTCTGCCAGCACATTCAAGAGGGTCGTCTTTGAAAGAGAAACATCAACAAACTACAGGAATTTCCACTGTATGCACATACCTTCCCGGCGCCAGATTCGCCCATGAGCGCCGTGAGCTTTCCTGGAGCGACGTAACCAGACACATCGTTGAGAAGTCGTCTGCCCGCGACCTCGTAGTTCATGTGTTGCCAGGTGAACGTGTTCTTCATCCTAGGCTGGTGCTCCAAGGCTTCATGGACTTCCTCTTTGTTCTCCTTTCGTGCATCCAATTCGGAGTTTGTAGAACTTGGAACCTTTGTCTTCTCTTCGTCCGAATTTGAGCCGGGGGATGTTGCAATAGGCGCGGTAGAAACGTTCGAGCCTCGCTTGAAAAGCATGACAGACGTTGCACCGGCCAGACTGGTGTTGAACTCGGTAAAGATGAGCAGGAGAATCACAAAGAAGATGGTAAACGCGATCACGATCCCAAAGTTCTGATACAATACTGAGTCAACCGGGAAAGACAACAAAACTGTAACCTACCCTCCACAAGTGACTGTACGAATAACCGTACGAGAGAAACACGAAGCTATTTCCATCGACGTATGGGTTCCCTGGTTGAGAGCCGACTGTCGTACACGCTTTGTTGCTGTCGGGGAATGAGTCGTACAAGGGACCACTTGGAACGAGCGTCCCGCAAAACCCATCAATAGTATGAAACTCGTTCGCTATGAGGGATTCGAATGAATATCTGACCGGCTAGTCCTTTCTCGTGAGCTTAAGACCATTCGAAAGAAATAGAGGACTTGCGTTAATGTAGGTAATCCACCGCAGAGCACCGATCATGGACGGTTGTGGTATGATATACCCAGCTAATTGGATTGCGTGAGGATGTCGATCGCAGTCTGCCAGCGGGGAAGTAACTGACTATACAAGGATACCACCAATATTAGAATCCCAGCAAATGCTTGAGCTGGCGCCTCCGATTTGAACGCCGCCGCTAGACTGCGAAACAGGGCTTTTCCTAGGAGTGCGGTGACGAGCACAAACAGAAAGAATATGCTATAACGAAAGCCAAACGTAAGTAGAGGCGCGGGGAAGGATGTGTTTACGCACAAGAACTGCCCCGCAGTGCGTTGAAGCCCGACCAAGAAGTATAGGACGATGCTATACAATAAAAGGATGGCGAACGTGATCGGCACATCGACAAGAGTTAGCGCAATTCCTTCGACGAATGGGTGGTACATGGCTGCCTTGTAGTGTCGCCGGACGATCGGTCTTAATGCAAAGAGGGAGGGTATCTCTGACATCGCGAAGAGCGCAGGTAGGAACACGGCACTGCGAATGTCATCAGACAAGGAGAAAGAGCCTGGACAACAATCACGAACAAGAATAAAATGCCGCCACGGGAATAATACGCTGTAGTATTTGTTGACAGTTGGAGGAAGGTCGTCCCGAGAATGATGGCTTGCAGGACAAATACGCTGGAGTTTCGTCGAGTCAAAAGTTCAGGGAGGCGAAAGGGACCCTCACCATGTATTTATGACGAGGAGTGAAACAGCGCCGGCCTGTATCTGAACCCTCCTGCCCATCACGCTCCGGATTTGCATAGGGATAGAAATCGTATATGGGCTCTGTTTCTGCATGTGTCTCGCGTGCTCCGCCTTCGCACTTTCACGATATGCAGAAATCAAATCTTCTTTCCCCACGTATTGTTCTCGAAAAGAAGCCATGTCCTCTACATTTTCTTGCATGATCGACGAGTGCCGGTAATATCGCTCAAACTCTTCCGACGTCGAAGGAACTCCACGCACGCCATCCCGGACCCGACGTCCATTGGGATCCGTGACGGCAACCAGAAAGTCGGACGTCGTTTGCCGGTTTGCTGGTTCGTATCCCATGTCGGCAAAGTACTGCCTCGCCTCGTTTGCCGGACCAAAATAGACCATTCGACCTTCATAGATCAAGCAAACCTTGTCGAACATCTCATAGAGCGACTCTCCTGCTTGATAAATCGAGACAATGGTGGCCACCCTCATGAGATTGGTCGCAATCCGCAAAGCATGAACATATTCAACAGCGGTGGACGCATCCAGACCCCGTGTCGAGCTGAAAGATGGTATAAATACCACAAGCGAAATGAAAGTGCGGGACGTACTTGTCCCAGCAGGTCAACAGGTTCCTCGTCGCCAATGTTTCGCTAATAGATACTCTTTTCTTCTCCCCACCAGAGACCCCTCGCAATGCGGCATCCCCAACGGGCGTTTTTCTAACAATTCGCAAGCCAAACAAGGTCATCAAGACATCCGTGACTTCCTTCCAAAACTGCTTGCGCGTCATTCCTTGAGCCCGCGCCCGAGGAACACGGGTCTTCGCGGCGAAACCAATTGTCTGTTCGACGGTCAGCGATGGGAAATGTACGTCGTCCTCTGGGCAGTATTGGACATCCCCACGGTAGTGGAGGCGTATGTCGTCTGGAGTAAAAGAGTTATAGTAAACCTCCCCTTCGACGGCATGGAATTCGTCACGCCGATTCGCCAATACTTTGAGGAATGTGGTACACCCGGATCCCGGCCGGCCGAGAACAACTGATCATATCGTCAGTCTCTAAATCGATTCAATCATGTAGCAACTCACGGAGCATCTCGCCGGGACGAACGACACCCTGAAAACCACTTATTATGTCGCGCAAGTGTGGGTGCCGGAGGTCCTGGACGGCACGTAATATGTTCGTTGGATTCAAAAGCGAACCGAGCGTGGATTGCCACGACGACGAAGTGCCTTTTCCAACCACACGAAGCTGATCGAACAACACTCCGAGCTCGCGTGACTTGATATCAGCCTCACCACTCCTGTGAATCCAATTTTTGATCAGTACGAAATGGAAGTTTGTGAGTTTGTGAGTTTCACCTCTTGAGCACGTCCCCCAAGACCGCCTCAAAGTCGAATGCCTCGCCAGCCCCCTCGGTAATCGGAGGTCTCTGACCTGGTATTCCATGAACGTCCTCAGGACGCGGGACTTGTGTTCGATCGCTTGGAGTTGTAGAAATCCTACTCAATGTCTGTCGTAGCGCGCCGACCCCTCGGGGATCGAAATAATCTATATTGATGTGAGAGGCACAAGACACCGCGCGAGGTCGGTTGCGTCCTCGACCTTGCTGAGGGCGATCTGCCCGGCTCCCGAAAGCGACGGGAGGGTCAGCCAGGTCGAGTACCGCATGGAGATACTCGGTACTCCCCAAGTCTTCCAGCATGGCATTGACAGAGTTAGAAAGTACTTGTGCACTGTTGTCGTCTTGTGACATGGATGGAGAGAATGCCGACGAAAGGTTAAATAGCAAACATGGATAGGGGGCTCTCGGAGAGCCTAACTGACTAATGATCAGTCATAACGTTCGAGTGAAACGGAAGTTGGAAGTCGAACCCAGACTAACATAGGGGCGAGTCGGCACGCTGCATGCTGACAAAATGGTTAGTCATAGTAAAAGACTAAACCTCTTCAGTTTGAACTCCGACTCGGCAAAATGGCGGAAGTGTGCTTGTAGGGTTAGGCTTAGAGTGTACATTACCATTTTTGGTCAAGGTTCCAACTCCGACCGGCAACCCCTTGTCGACTCCTCGGCTCGCCGCACCTGCGCATGACCAACCTTGCCCAAGTCCGTTGCCAAGGCCACGTTCCGCCTCAACCTCCGTCGGGCTCGGATCGGGTGAGCATCATGGTGGTCACTGGTCTCGCCGGGCCCCGGCGCCGTTCGGGCAACGATCGCGCACCGCCACCAGTCCGCAGACTATTCCGATCGCCGTAACGTCTGTCGTAGATCGTTCGTAGTTCACTACCACAGAGGTCAAGATGAACACCATATCATCACCATAGTGACGAAAAAAGTATTGCAGGTTCGCAAGTTGAGAAATTCATCCGAGCTGGAAAACTGACATGTTCAGTGCCAATGCAGGCAGAGGTTATGCGACTGCTTAGTATGTTCTCCTGAGGGGAAAAGAACAACAAGCGGATGGTTTGTGTTCATTCTTGAGGCACTCACCAAGGGATCCCGTTGAAACGGCCAATCTACATGTTCAAGAAATGTATGACATTGAAACCGAGTATACGCAACGACTGAGGTATGTTTTGATCGGCACGAAATTGGTAGATATAACAAAAGATGGAGCACCCAGATAGTACGTCTCTGCTGAGATAGAGAGAAGCAGCGAATTACGAGAAGAAAGCTAAGAGATTGTAAACTGGCGGCCAGTGGAACGCACAACAATTCTACTTGCCTGAATCGTTGTCGATATTATAGTGGCAAGGGCGGACGAAAAAGAGCTTGTGAAACGAGATTAACGAAAATCGACGCTTCGCAGCACTTCCAAATTCTCTCAGTGACCGCCAGATCCGTCCCTAAGAGATCCGACATGTTTCAGAAAAGATTGCATCGACAGCGTGTTGCTTACACTGAGACCTATTGGTGGGTATAACGAACCCTCGTTGGAAGAATACGCGTTGCTTGTGCCGACGATTCCGCTCGTGTCTTCTGTTGCGCCACTTTGTGATAATCGTAGTACAGTCTCGGTGGAGAGTCTCTGATAACCACTACGCTCAGGGCCGGACTCGGATTGGCTCACGACTGAAATTGATTATTGCTCACAGGTATGAAACTCTGAAGATACTGCGGTGGGGGATATCGGGGATAAATAGTGTAGGAATTGCTGCGCTGGTCATCCTAAACGTTTGCCAGTCATCGTCAGTTTGAAACTCTGAATGTGCTACCCCTTGGAGAGAGTCGCAACTCAGTCAAGCTACTCACCTCACTAGCGTACATATAGCTCGACGATGCGCTGGCATAGGGATGGTGGATCATCCTGAAGCACAGAACATTGGGTGCAAAGAAGAGAAGGGTAAATTTGGAACTTCAATTAGGGAATTCCCGGACCCTCCTCAAACACTCTTCCTGGTTGGCCAATGGATTTCCGAATCTGCTAGTGGTGCAGAGGAGGTCAGAGCAAAAGAGCAAGATTTGGGGTAATGACAGACGCGGGCAAGCAGTGATCGTCGGTATGTAAGGCTTCTGATGCAGCGGAGTCCGCAGTCATGATGTTTCACAGCCCACATCAACAGTGGATATAAGTATGCCCGTAGCACATATCATACGTTAGCCGATGCTTGCTTGACGTAACCCGAGCCTGTCTTCCCACTGCTGAACGAGATCCCGCGACTGCTCTCAGCCGGGTGTACTCACGTCGAACGATACGTTCGTCCAACCCATCGGAGTCTCGTACGATATATCGTTGCGCCATATGCCACAAACGGTACTTGACAACACAAATAGACTCTTATCCGACTTTTTATAGATTGGGTATTTGTCCGATTTATGTAATAGCCATGACGTGAAAAATTTGGGCTGCACTTGTTTATTTCACGCCAGTAGTGCTCGCACACTCACGAGGGAACACCCACGACTTGGTTGTAAATACATACCGACAATCCGCGTTTACCCGTTGTCCGATCAACGATTAGAACTAGGCAGACTCTGGGTCCTTTGTCGCTTTCCAAAACACAAACCGTGTAGCTTATCCGAGTTTCTCGTATAACTCGTCTCGATCTACCGACGGTCAAGTCAGTCGGACCGGGGCAGCCATGGAACCCGAACGCCGGGTCAAGGCAGAAGAAGAGAAGAGACGCACGCACGCACGAAAACCCATCTAGCTCACCAACGTCACCTCATCCAACTCTATCGACGGATCGTTGGTATTATTGTTTTCAAAGTATCATAACAACGGCCCTGCAAGGACAACGCAACGCAACGTCGTGGCACGTGTTCAAGATGGCGTACGTACCGAGATTGATCCAAATACCACCCGACGGCAGGGATGCGACGGATGACAGGAAGGTAACGAAGTTCTTGGCCTGGGGTCAAGGGCTGAGTGGGATCGTGATTCAAGTCGGAATGAGCCCTTACGATATCGATGAAGATACAGGTAAGTACGGCGTCCCATTGTCCGACGTGCGGTTCGCTCTCGTCCGTGTCTTCAGCGCCATATATCTCTCCAAAGTCGCCTAGCGTGGAGCTGCAGCAAGGAAAGATGGAAACGTAAGTAAGGCGAGCGCGTACCAGCCACCGAGGAAAAAATCGGATCCGGGAGGTAAATCGGACAGGAGGGCGTCGGGGATTTTCACAGGTCGAAGCAGCGCATCTTTACAAGGGATATCCGACAGTGAGAGGATGTGCGGGTATATCGTCCTTGGTCAGCGGTTAGGTGGGTTCGATCGTAGCAAGCTGGGGGGCATGCTTATTGAGGATGAGATACGAGGAGAGGAGCATATAATGAGAGAATTCGTTACCTTGACAAGCGGAACCAGGTGGTCGGTGTTAGTATCATACGTGGACGATGGATGCGTTCAACCAAGCTTCGCTTCTTCATACTCCAGTCTTCCCAGACCTGCTCCGGGGACAAAAACTTGGATCGTTCGCCTAAAGCCTCCAAGTCATGCTCCTCAACTTGTCTATGTCAAAGTCCGTGATTCTGTACTTCGCTTGTCCCTGTCCATGCTGTTTCCTGGGATCCGTCGTCTTCGCATCGTCGGGGCGGTCGCGCGCACGTAATTCACCGTCACCTGAAAAGACACCGACCATAAGAGAACCTGAAAACGATGTACACTCCGAATCGTCCTACCTCGTCCATGGAGCCCCAGTGACTTGTAAAGGACGCTTTGAATCCCCCAGCGTCACGTTCGTCTCCATCCCGCAGTCCTCTCCGGCAAATACTCATGTCCAAATATCTGTGGATTCGCGATGATTTTATGCAAGAAGTTGGCGTTAGCCGCATCTCTTGGAGCTTGTGTCTGTAGTCTATCGAATCGAATAGTGCCTTGTCTGCGTGTGGAGGGGTATACAGGTCTCTTCGGCAACGATTGTTAGCAGTCAGTTGTGAGAAATGGTGTGCAAGAAAGCGGTCCAGTGGGTGACGACTGCCGAGTGAGGTTTGATTTACCGAGTACTGAATGTACTGTTGAAATGTGGCGACGGCTTAGACTCCATTTGCAAAGTGAACTTGTTTTTCTGCAATGTCTTCTTGCGAGAATCGAGGCGACAGACTCGGACAGAGTCGTACGGCCGTTGACTACTTTCAAGTGATCAGCACGTGGATTTGTTTGTTTCTAAAGCTGTTGCCAAACAAACATTCAGCCATCCAATCACGTCTTCCTCACGTACTTCCATGGTACCCCATATTTTGCCTTACATAAATGAGTGTCGGGCTAAAAGCCCATAACCCAGAAGATCGAACCAGAAGAGCTGGCATATTGATATACATATATGGAACAACGCAGAGATCTAGACCCAGGATAGGAGGAACACGCTCGGCTTGCTCAGGCTGTAGCCGGTACACAGACGGTTCTCGTTCGCGCAACGCAGTGACAGATCCCTGTAGACTAGTACTAAGACAGACTCATCCCGACGCATTCTCATCATGGCACAACGTATTATCGGTATGGAAACAGTCACCATTCTTCCTCCTGGTCCAAATTCAGCTTCGGTATGTCCTGGACCAACATGCCGACTTTTGCATAGCAATCTATCGAACCGCCGCTCTGCTCAGGCTTGATCAGATATTCGATCATCTCCAACGCTGCATCTCGTCCGTCGATATCGCGGTATGTCTCGATGTCAGCGTGAGCTTGTTTCATCGTGTCGGAGTTGTAGTAAGCGTTATAAGCGAGCTTGATAGTGCGGCGGGTGAGTTTGTTGTGATCACGAGAGGTCAGGATGAAGAGCAACTCCATGATGTGAGTCAGATCGACGATGAACGCCATGAATATTTGTTGGACGTTTTTCCTGATACGCCGAGGGTCATTTAGCACATCCGTGGGGAGAGGTGCCAACGTACACATTCTGGTAGACATTATACAGCCATACAACAGCAGCCACACCCACAATGACAGGGAGAACAATCGGAGCGGCAGGATTCGATAAGACCGCCAAGAGGCCAGGAGCGGCGGCCGCTAGCGAACTGCCACCTAAGGCACTGACGAGGAATGCGCATGAGCGTGGAGGTGCTGCTAAACATAAAAACTCACAGGGTTCTATTGGGATCCGGGACAGAACGCATCTCCATTTCTTCCACCATCTTGGCAACGCGTTCCTTGAATACTCTGTCGAGCAGGTGCTACAGACTTGCTGTCAATAATCTTTGCAGCGGTTGTCGTGGACATTACATACGCAAGCCGGATCATTGAAATTCCAGATATTGACAATGTCGGTATGAATGACAGAAAGACTCTCCCAGATCGTGTGTCCTTTAAAGTTGGGGCTGGTCCCCAAGGCTTTCCAGTATTCTGGAACCAAAGGTCAATGTACGATTGTTGTTCTAATGGAAAGACCGAACTTCGCCTCCCGACACTGCAAAAAAATGAGGACACGATAACCCGAATACTCGATAAGAAGGCTTACTCGATGGACCCTTGGATTTTAAGATGAGGGACAACCCTCTGTGCCATGAGGGTCACCACTGATGTGATCTGTGCCTCGGGTGTGTTTCGTATCCCAACTTGATGGTGAGTAAGCTTGACTAAATTTTCGAGCGTGTCCTTGTACTTTTCTTTAACTGTCAAGGTTTATTTCAGTATGAGGGACGAAACCAAACCAGGTTTCGACAAGCTTACTCGAAACAAATTCATATGGGAGGTGCTCCCCTGCGAGTTGAGTGATCTTGTTATGCAATTTTTGCACGCTGGACTCTGCTTTCGAACGGGCATCCTTCGTGAGGCTTTCTTCATCAAGTTCGCTACGATGAGACGCCATCAATCCCATCGTCAACTGATTCACAAACGAATCAAACTGTGTGTATACCACAATGAGGGGTACTGTAGCAGACTTGAACAACGACCTAACATCATTGAAATAGGACACGGACTAGCACCCATAGTTTCTTTCTTCGTTCGAAAGAAATCTTCAGCGGCCACCTCGAGTAGCCGTCCTTCTGCCAGAGGTGTCTGAACGCAGAACCTTGAAGAAAACAATAAGAACGAGATCGAATCACCAGAGAACAGCGCCTCACCAGACTGCATGCAGTCGGTCTTTAAGTTCACCGGTTTGCCTGCTCCGGATGAACTGCTTGACGATGTCATAGTTATCCTTCTCACCTGGCTCGAAGCCAAGGGAATCATGGAGGATGAACCGCTTATTGACAGGTGACTCGAGCCCCTTTTGAATATCTGCTTTTCCGCGCATGAGACCGGCAGCGGACTGAGGGAAAGTTAGTGAGAGACAGACATCGCAGACAAATGACTTGGAGCTTTACCGCTTTGTTGATCCCGAAGGCAGCATTGATTAGACTCGACTTCCCGACACCACTCTGATGGGAGTTGAGCACATGACTGGGAAAAGGCGATTATACCCTTACTTTTCCTATAACCAATATACGGAATCTTGAATTGAAGGATTGGTTAAGCTGATGTGGCGGGATTACAGTATCGGGCGTACCGGGGACAATCTTCGAGGATCGCCTGGGTTGTAGGGGTTAAGCCTTCGGGAGTCTGGATTGTGGGGTGGGCGGTTTCGGTAGCCCGGCAGCTGAACGTGACTCGAATGCCATTTTGAGCCACCGATAGATCTGTTCGAAAGTTTCTAGTGAAACTATGGAGAGAAATGACAAAGCTTTGAAATTACCTTGCATCTGACTCGCAGAAAAGCTCTCGAAGAGATGGCGAGCATCTATCTTCCGGGTCTTTCTCCGTTGGAAAAATGATGTCTTGTAGTACAATGTGATTTGGGTATCTGGCGAGAGTTCACTGTGCGGAAAAGAGAGTTAGATGTTCGAGAGGGATGTGCGAAAGACATACACCACATCCGGGAACTCCTGGCGTAGCGTCCCATCGTCACAAATCAGCGTATGCTTACGTCGGCGGGGGCTGATACAAAGTTCTCCTGAGGTCAGGCGTTTGGACGATTCTGGGGAGACGGTGACGGCTGAATAGATGAAATGACTGAGGGGTAGCACCACAATCATAGCTGGAGTGACTCGCCTGCAACACGGATAAGCGGTGAGTGGGTGCTTGGTGTGGGCATGTTCGGTAGCCCAGTTGGCTGGCAGAGGCGCAAGGTGGGAAGATCCTGGCAGGGGCCATCCTCGGCTTAAATTAAATGTGTGGCCTACACGAGGCCCATGAGTATGCTTTAGTGAACGTTGTCAACAAAGTCGCATGGTAAGCTTTATGTAATCGTGGCACCTGGAAAAGCAAACATACATCGTCTGCTCTTTCGCAGCTACCGGTCCCGGATCGAGGACCATATCGTTGGCTGGGCACAGAACTGGGGAGTCCAGTTGGTATACTCGCGCGACGCGTTTTTCAATGAGCTACTATTTATGCCAGCTGAACCCTGCATCCCTTTGAAAGGCTACTCGTCTCCGCGTTGCACTACACTGATCGATGGTCCACCACCATCCATACAACGTGCTTAGTTCAACATACAGAGATCTCGCCACAAGTAGTTACTGTGAAGTTCACGGAGTTTCCCACTACAGATTGTCACTCTACGTGTGTATCCAGATTCTACTCTGTTCGTCAGCTATGTAATGTCCATTTTGTCAGAGATCCAGGCCCATCAAGGGTATTAGTGGTGATCAGTTATTTTCGGCCACAGAAACCTAGACATCAACTAACCATACGCGATACTTTCGCGACGACAATCTATTCCTAAAGGGAGGGTGTCCCGCCAGCGAGGAGTAAGGATTTTTATCAATTACAAGGATCTTATTGTAGCTTACCGCGGTTACCCAAACCAGTGTTCAGTGGTCTTGCGGAGATGGAACGAGGAAGACAGTGGTGAGGCCAACCACTCCCATGAGGACGTTGAAACTCGGCGATTATAGGTGCAATAAATGCTAGCAAATTCCCTCAACAGTGTGAGTCAGAGTCGATGCTTGTTCAGCGATGGTTCAATCTTTTCTCATTGGTTGCCTATCTTAGATGTCCCCGATAATGGTAAGCACGTTCGTTCTCGAAAACGTGGTGCAAAACGCAACCTAAACAAGAGAAAAGCCTTGTCCTCCGTTCGCTAACTAAGGTATCGTGTCAAGTCACGCCCATTATGATCTACCATCCACCTGCCTACTCATCCTCACGCTCCTATTTGTTACACTCACGGATCATCCCACTTGTCCGAATCC
>JBBPNN010000897.1:0-14302 GCA_038090935.1 Hortiboletus campestris | reverse complement strand
CTGCCGGGACCTTTGCCTCGGTACCCACACGACGCGTACGAGACGCTGCGTCGGCGACGTCCATAGCCTCCTCCCTCTCCTCCCTACTTTTCCTACTTTTCATATTTTTCCCTCTTTCCTTCCCGTATGTTTCGCTTCCGCTCGTCGAGATTATCGGGGCCCCCATGGTTGACCTGTAGACTTTAGAGCCGTAAGCGCCGTTCGTTGCCGGCAGAGAAATATATGTATAACGTGCCTGTTCGCATACAAATTAGACATCCCCCGCATGAAGGTGTGTCGGCAAAGAAATACGGTGATGTGGATGTTCAGACGTACCTGCTCTCAGCAGGGTGTATGTTAGACATGAAGACAGTGACCAAGGCAACAACACTGCTGACGACGACGTTACATTACACTGCCGATAGATCCACGGGTTGGAACCCAATGACGACGCCATAAATCGTACGATGTAATGCATATAACGAACGATGAAACAGGAACCCTAGACATCATGACGGTGGTTTAGGTATAGCCGGAACACCCCTAATAACAAACCAGATGCGACGTCTCCAGTGAGAAGTAGTGTGGATGAACTTCTCGATCACATCTTCTTCACGGTCTACCACCCGAGAGCGTAGTTTCCAACGACTTAGACCACGGCGAATATTGTCGAACCGCGCAACAACCTCATCCATCGTAGGTCGTTTGGAAGGATCTGACTGAATCATATCAGCCACCAGGGGCCTCATGAAGTCAAACCCCTTCTTAGTCTGTTCAACGATGAGCGTCGAATGAATAACAGCATGGTATAGATGTAACTAGCCTGGATGAAATCCACCATGATGGCATTCCCAATGTAAAAGACGTCAGTGGGAAATGGATTACAGGGTTCGTTTGAATTTTGAAATTCTGGCACCTCCTTGTCACCGCCCCAAATGGGTGGTTCTTTGGGGTCAGCCTCCGATGGGTCGTACTTGCGAGAGATCCCAAAATCGATTATATGGTACCTAGGAGGTTGTTGGGTCCGCGTACAATGTACCGCGGGGGCACTGTAATCTCTCTTCATGTGAATTTCCATCGGATGGAAGGATTCCGGGTACATTGAACTTGGATCGAACATCAAATTCCTGTTCATACAGTCACTAATATGGTGTCAGCAAGAGTCAGACGGCTCTCTGGTTCGGCGCACCGATGAGCAACACGGTGTTTGTGCATGAAGCGCAATCCCTATCAACGGAGGTTAGGTCGTGTAGACTGGATGGCAATTTTCGCTCGTCCCACCTCAAATAGCTGTCGAAAGCATTCCATCACTTCCCCGAATGTGTCAAACGGTGGGTCAGCGTAAGGGCGGAGCAGAGGCATGACAATAATGACGGTTTCATTATCATCGAGCGAAAGGATCTCGTAGAATGGGATGCAATGATTCTCGGGATGAGAAGCAAGGCTCTCTGACGAAAAATACAATCCAATGTCAACCTCATAAGGGTGTACCGATTTCTTAATCCGCTTCAAGGTGACGTATCTACCGTCTGAGAGACGTGTGGCATCAATGATGTGCCCAACCTTGGTGAGGGAGGGATGAGAAATAACGGAAGACAGTAGCAAACTGAATATACCTCCAGATTCCGTGAGTCCTCGTGTTCAAACCAAACTTTGTTAGAGGCCTTCCAGGATGGAACCCAGCTAGGAGCATAACGTGCGCGGAGAAGGTAACCTCGATTCTTCAACCACTCAAAGTGGTTGGACCACCAGATCTCTCTGTTGTCCCGCGTTTCAGGAGGAAGTCGCTGAGTTGTTCCAAAGGCAGCGAGCTCCTTCTGGATACGCTGCGCCTTCTGCCTTTCTGCCTCTTCTTGTGCTGGTGTCCGTTTTCCGCTTGTCATGGACGCTGAACACGTTCAGTTGCAATGTGGAATTGCGGCATTGGCTTTTTCTTGCTAAATACAGTAAACATTTGATCCCGCGGATAAACATGGATAAACATGCGCCCACTTTGTTATCGCCGACCTCGCGGGAATCCAAACCTGTTGAAGGTGCGGGTTACTTCCAAGTTGTGTTTCTCAGCGTACAGGTTCAGAGATTGCAAACATTAGCTAGGACTGAGTTGAAGTCCATGCTCGACAAAATTCATTCTCGTGGTCAGCAACGCTCAAATCAACTCTTGGCTGACCTATCTTACGTAGGCCCATCAGTCTTGTGGGACCGGTTTGGGAGACAAGGTGGCTCCAGTTTGGCTACTTGGTCAAGTGGTATATAATTCTGGCAGAATTGGTTTCCACGACCAAACAATTCCTATCCCGTCCTCACTGGCAGTCCCAGTCCGTGGGGTATGAGTTCTTCACTTTACGACACTATCATCGTCCCTGTCGGCCTTGGCGCAGCTTCCAGCTTCAATCGAGCGCTCTTTCCATTGTCGTCGTATCGAAAAAGAGACAGCCTTGGTCGCGGTGATCTCTTTCTAGATGCGACACTTGACGAAATGCTCAAGATCACTACGATCGGTACCGATCCTCAGCAATGGCAGGAGCTTGTTGATACTACGAAGGCCAGATATGATCAGTGAGTCGTCGAGCGACTTTTTATATCAACAGCTCACTAGTACTTCTCGTGTACATTAGACTACTACTGCAGAAGGCGGAACTTGAGAAACGCCCCAAATCCAAGATGCCTTGGAAAGTCTATGCGAACTATCGTGCCGCTCGGATGTTCCTTGTTGCTAGCAAGTCTCTCTACAAAGCAACGAAGGTAACAAAACTCGTTATTGATGATACCCCTTCTCAAGGAACTTTTTCCCACAGACCCGATCTGAAGAGGTGCTGAGATCATTCGGGAGAAGCTTATTATCAATCCCAGGAGAAGATGTACAACCAGTCGATGACAGTATGTCTGCCGTGTTGTAACTTGCGCAGTCTTGAATATCCTCTGTTTGCCAGGCGATGAACTTCATAACGAAGATCTATCAGGGATAGCAGTGAAGCTTGATCGTCCTTTGGATGATACTATAAAACAGCAGCTATTAGATGCAGCCAATACCTTTGCCTCTTACTCTGACACAATCGCAGGTGATCAGACGATGTCTGGTGAGGATCTTGAGAGAAGTCTCGCAATGATGGCTTATATCCTATGTCGTTTAGATGCTAGCAGCTTTCTCAGCGACGAATACTTTCTGGCCTCAGAGTCACTAACGTCCCTTGTTAATAGTGCTTCAGAAGAGACAGATGTCATCCCATCTCTCCCGCCGTCATCACCAACATTTATCCAGAATTACTATAGTTTTGTTGGTTCTGTTTACTCACCATATTCCAATGTCCATGGAGCAACAGTTCAGCTTGGGGGGTCTGATAACAGTGGCTGTTAGTCTGAATTTTACCTCGCCACGTTACGTCACTGACACATACATTCAGCCGTTACCATTACACCTCCAAACAAAACTTGAGCTCCCAAGTCTCCATGCTGAAGTGTATCATCGCCTAGCTTATAAATCCCATATTTGGACTTCTCTGGAGCCAGGCGTTCGTCCAAACAGCTCGCTCGGTCAGCTGTAAGTCGTGACGACCAAGAACTCCACTTGGGTCCTATATAAAGCTATGCCCTCAAGTGGCCTAAATCGGTATCATATCGAAAAAGGGGCTCATTATACACAACGTTAGCTGCACCGCTTCCGCAACAAAGGATCTCATGGATGCGGTGTCTCTTGTGCGGAGAGCCATCTCAGCTATGTGAGCACCACGAGCTGTCAATGACCAAAATTAGATCCGTTATATTAATATATGGGCCATTCCCCCTGATTTTAGTAACGATTTTATTGTTCTCAATTCCTAGGGTAAGCCCGCTACTTTGGGGCTGCAACGGTGATTGTAGTGCATGGTATCTCGTTGAGCGAATGGCTTTATGAGCAGCACAGTGCCAGCATCTGGCAATGAAAATAGTCTGAGCGATTTGGCGCGCGCTTTCCTGTCGATATCCAAGGCTTGGGGACAATGTAAGTATTTCACAGCCACTAAAAGTGAACATTACATTAGATTTTGGGGTGCGTTTTATTGTAATAGTATTGTATTCTTACCAGGGGGCGGTATCTATTGCTAGATAGCAGCAAAATTATCCGACATATGTGTAGTTATATCTGGTAGTATCTAATGGCTGTGATGATTGGAAACAATCGACGTTCTATAGCTAATCAGCAAATCACACTTGACAGTTCTTTTCAGAACTCCCCAGGGCCTCTGAGAGCCCGCTCGCACTCAGGAATCTATAATTCGAATAACTTACAAGCTGTGCGCGGGCACGTCGTGTTCCCGCGGTGAATCCTGGGGTGTTACGATCTCTATGATCCCAATATCCAATATAATGTATCCTAATCATTTGTGTCGAGTACTGTTTCGAATACACCTGGATCCCCGCATCGTGATTGTATTTTTGAAGTCTAATCAACATATTCTAATGGGTTGCTTGTAGTATGAGGTGCCAATTCAGATTGTGTCGTGTGGGTGTATGACGACAGGACAGCAGCTGATGCAAAGCGGCATATTCTGCGCCTCGCACAGCAGCAACGGAGATCGAAGTGGTAGGTTTGACGGAGCCCATCAGTAGAAGTTGGGGTTAGTCAAGGTGTTGCATGGATCATATGAGACGTCAGGATATACATGTCCACCACCACCACCACCACCACCACAAGAAATTCTTTTTCAGTTCGTTCAAATATAATTCCCTAGCTCATGCTAAACGGTGCTCCGAGACCAAATGGCTTCATTCCCACAACACTAGGGTCGATCTGGGGCTGAACGAGAGGCGACGAAGTCCCCAAGCCAAACTCGAATTCCTACACATCGCAAACGCAAACTGGTCAGTCGCATCCTGCCACGAAAAACGAAAACGAAAACGACACTCACGTCAACATGTAAACTCGGCATCCGACTCGTATTCTGCCTCGCAGACGGCGTTTGCCTCAACTCCCTGAAATCATTCTTCGTATACGTCTTTGAAAGCCCTGAAATCGCCGGTGACCTCAACAGCGCCGTCGGCGGCGAGAGTGCCACCAATCCCAGCACGTCACGATCGCGTCCCGGGAGCGCCCCATACTTTTGCGTCGGCGTACGCGGGACCGGCGCAGGCGGCCGCAACACCCCCTCAAGGGCGTGGATCGACAACACAAGTGCATCCGGGATCAACGTCGTCGGAATCGACGAAGCAGGAAGCGGCGTCAGTTTTCCCTTGATGGATTTCAAGGCAGGGTACGTGTCGGGCAACACTCCATTTTGGAATATCTCGCAGAGTTTGTCCCATTTGTCCCAGGAGAGTCCAGGGAGGTCGGATGGACCCGGGAGCTTATCGCAGAGCCAGTCGAGCGCTCGGACGACGCTTTGGACGTCCAGCGAGTCGAAGCCGTTCCCCGACCCTGCGATTGACGAGAGACAGTGTCCGAACTCCCATAAGAGCCGGTCCAGAGCGAGTTCTGCCTCGCTGACGGTGGAGAGCATGGTTCGGATAGTGTCGAACGTCTCACCGATACTAATGCCTAGCTCTGCCACGGAGATGCTGCGGATCGATGCGAGGGCGACTGCAAATTTGAGGGTCGGATCAGAGAGCGAGGAAGAAGACGTGAGAGTCTGGGTGATTGCTACGAGGTACGTGGAATGCAGGCGGGCACTCAACATGGAGGTGATGGTGTCGGTGAGCGCACCGCTCGCCTCGGGCATCGTGCAAATCGTAGTTGTACACATGGTCGAGTACTCAGAAGACTTGTCTAGAAGACTGGCAATGAGCTGAAGGCTAAGGTTGACCTCATAATGCGCGAGGGTATGATGCGGATCTCGCATGCCTCCAAGAAGCCTAGAAACGCTGGCCATATGTTTGAGTTCCTCTACCAACAACCATTCGCCGACATTGAGAGTTCCATTATCTAGAGAAACAAGTCGATCCAGGAAATCGAATCTGCGACCGACGTCTAGGGAGCGGAAGAACGTGCCCAGGTCGGTGAGGATAAGGGGCATGACGGATAGCACCCATCTTGAGTTGGATTGTGCTGCTTCTGGAGCAGCGTCAGGTATGAGACAGTCAACGAGGTCGTATACCTGCTCGATGCGATGCGCTGGATCGGTGTTGTCCACCTGAATACCGTGTTCGAAGAGTGTTCGAAGGAAGAGTGCAGGTCCCCGCCTTTGGGGGTCTATCCCCCACGACTCGGAAAGTCGGCGAAGAACAGCCACGCAGGTCTGTCGGACGCGCTTTCCGGTTTCCACAAAAGAAGGTGGGACCGGTGTTTGTGACAATACCAAGTCGGCACAAGTGAAGATATCCGCTATCGCCACGATGATGCAGCGCATGGACCGACTAGTAGTTATCGAGAGAGGCTCGAGGTGGATGATAAGAGGCAACAATTCGTCAGCGAGCAACAGCAATTGCTCCACAATGCCTGCCTCCCGTGGTTGAGTCATGGTGAGAGAACACAGGGTCTTCAGTTCTCTACCGACGGAGGATGCCATATCTATGACATGGAAGACCATGCCCTGTATGCTTCCCCTCCATGCCGTATCGAGGACATTCCACTCCCCAGCTTCTTCTTCCTCAAGTTCATGAAGAATAACAGCAACCGCAACTCTCAATCCACGTACCCGATCCAAGTCTAATGGCGGGGAATCCGTTCGGACAAGTTCCTCCATCGCACCCCGGAGTCCATCATCTGCTATCGTAGCTGCCCTGTGTAACGAAATACGCTCCTCTTCGGTGATATAGGTCAGGGAAAATGGTTGCCAAGACCGTAGGCACTTGACGAATTCTGAACTGAGGTAACACCGAGGTTCATTGACGAGGTTCAATATGATATTCTCCGCATGAATACCCGATTGAGCCGGGGGGTCGTTGTCTATTGTCATGGATTCCAGCCGGAAGGTCATTTGGCGGAGCAAGAGAAGGTGATTGACTATCTGCGACATAATGATCAGATACGCCCTGGAAATTTGGTGAAAGACTGTACTTCACAGTACCCTGGAACGTCTTGCCATAGTCTTAACACTCCCAACGTTCGTTCTCGACAGTGATCGTTTGGAAGACTATCCGAGAAAGCGTAGACCGCTATAACAGACGCAACGCCAATATAGGCTCTAACAAAACCGAGGAAATCACCATGGGATATTGTTGCCAACGGTGGGTCCAAAAACGACGTAAATGGACCATCACCGCGAGATGGACCTTCCTGCACGCTTGTCCAGAGATTCTCATGCATCGTCATGCAGCTCAACCAGATGCCAAACGATTTTTCTCCGGTTCCTATTTCCCTTAGAAACCGACAAGCGTCCGCAATGTTGGCTTCTGGGTTCGACAAAGCTTTTTCGAATACTTGCCAATCCCGTAGTCGAGCTGCCAATCGTCGAGCACCTTTTTTAACTTCTCGTTGGGCTGTGGGCAACGACGCCACAGATCGGAGCATATCCCTAAACCAGTCGACGTCGAGTAGTTCTGAAATGTCAGGGTTGGTGGACGCGTCCAACAAACTATGTATTGTATCATCGTCGTTCAGGTTAGAAACGTCAAACACGTTTTCCAAGTCGATTGATTGCTAGAACGAGGATCAGTGCGCAGATATCATTCTGTGTAGGCGACACACACCATGAGTGCTTGTGCGAAATGGGGGTTTTGTGAAGCAGAGCGGCATAATATTCCGGACACGAGATAAGCCTGGGTATCATCCTACTTGCGGTAAGATCATCAGCCTGGAAGAACGCCCATCAAACAAGTCCACTGCAGACCATTGGACCGATTGCATCCGCAGTCTTCTCCGCAAACCGCTGAAGAGAATCAACCGAGACATCCTCGGCCACTGGGCGGCTCAAACAGCGGAATGCTGAATCTAGATCGATGTCCATTTCTTCCTCGTCCAAGTCAGAATATAGATGGGGAAATTCGGGGAGATCCCAATCGTCGTTGGGTGGTTTCAAGCAGAACATCAGGCAAATGACAAGATTGAGTGAGGGTGCCTGTGGAATCAAAGCAAGGAGTTGTCTCGCTAGACACGTTGGATCAGAAGCATTGGCGAGATCGAGCGCGGGTGAAATGGGGACAGGTTCAGGGAGCTGTAACAAGCTTGGCGTGTACGACGTCACGGACGGGGTCGCGTCTGTGACAACTTCTCCATATATAGCCATAGACACGCTTTCAAAGTCGCCGCGCACGATCATCAATCGCGTTCCAAACTATATGCAGTCGTCAGGCTTGCATAGAAGGAGAACGAGGATAAACACGTGCATCAGCACCCATGTCTATCGCAAACTCGGTCTGACCACCCGAGTATGCGATCACGGTTGGGATGAGCGCGTTGGGTGCCTTGAGCTTGAGCTTCCCATCCTGCGAACCTGGCACGGGGTGGGCGTTAAAGTAGATGTCGATGAAGAACGAATCTGGCTCCGTGCATCTACAGAGCGTCATCAGCGGTGTAATACATCAAGTTAGAGACCTACGCGACGATATCCGGGCAGTTTGCAAACGGTTTCGCGCCTGTCGGAAAGATCGTGACAGCTTGGACCCTACACGGGGATGTAAACCGTATGGCGGCCAAATTGGAGGGTCCGAGCGGCTTCAAATTACACCATTGCAACAACATTGGTTTGGGCCTTGCTCGACGTGTGCCGTACGTCAAGCCTGTCTGTCGTCGGCGTCGGTGTCGACGAGGGTGTAGAGGAATCACGTGCCGGTAGATGCATTATTTATACATGTTTGTCCCATCCAGGTTATTACTGTATTGCGCTACCTACGTGGAAGAGCCACTGTCAATTGCTGCGGGACCGTTCGTGCCACTCTCAAAAGTCCCCACTATGAGTACCCTGTCAACCATCAAGCTTCCACAACTCTCTCTACCTCACCAGAATACCGCCCTGAAGAGCCGTAAAAGAAGTGGCAGCATCGTCAAGGTGGAGGAAGTCGGGGGACGGGTCGAAGAACAGCTCGACAGAAGTGCGTACGTCAACATCAACGCGAATTGGGTCAACGCAAAAGGTGTGTATGCATATGAATGTTCGATTTTTCCCGGAACCTAAACGCCCTGCTACAGGGGCATGGTTAATCCACGTCGTACTTGTGTTTACTGGCAAGATCGTCATCGACACCATCCCTGGCATGACACAGCAGATCAGCTGGACCCTTGTTAACTTGATATACCTCGCAGTGAGTGTCAAGACCCACTGCACACCCGACGAGATGCTCAACACCGTTAGTTGTCGTATCTCATGTTCCATTGGGTA
Organism: Hortiboletus campestris; assembly: GCA_038090935.1. Lineage (NCBI taxonomy): Eukaryota > Fungi > Basidiomycota > Agaricomycetes > Boletales > Boletaceae > Hortiboletus > Hortiboletus campestris. The sequence continues at coordinate 5,090 of JBBPNN010000897.1, read as the reverse complement.
ACCGGCATTCCATTCGACAATGAATTGCATGCTGGTGCTTACGACGACCTCACACTTTGGGAGCAAATTGACGATGGTGCCCAGTATACCCCGTCAAAGAAGTGGCTGATCACCGCGCCCATATTACTGTAAGCGTCGACCACAGCCTTGGCGGCTGGTCTCATGACTCGTCATCAGTTTCCTCGCCTCAACACATTACACAAATTACAACCCTTGGTTGTTTGCTGTCAACCTTGCGGCTCTCATCGCCCTCGCCATCATTCCCAAGCTCCCTCAGGTACGTGTCTGGTTCCGGTCCAGACTGGTCTACGCGTCTGTTGACATCTGCCCAGCTTCACCGACAACGTGTGCGATTCCTCGCAGAAGATGCATCAGGAATGGCTACACCAGTCACACCAAGTTTTGCCATTAGTGAGCAACTCAAGCAAATTGACCCATCAAACATCACCGAAGCACTCTTCAAATAGATATGTAATGGACTTAATTATAGCGATTTTTACAACTCGACTTTAGACACTTCTAAGGGTAATCTACATCCCTGGACCAAAACCGCTTCATTCTCTAGTGGGACGCACGTCGCAATGATAATTCCCCTCCTGATGGTGTACATACCGGGGTTGTGATGCAATTGGAAAACTGCTGCGGATCATGTCCTCTTCACGCCGACGCTATCACCGGTTTCGAAACGTCCTTGTAAAACGTAAGACGTACTCTAATAAGCAAATCCGAGAGTTTTGTCATGTGTCACCCATTGATATGGCAGGCGATAAAAGGTACGCACAAGTTCCGGAGAAGCATCAAAATAGTAACTTTTCCAACAGCAGGGATATAGATTGATGCCTGTGGGGTTACCAATTATGTGTGTGGGGAGTCATCCTAGGTGTCTAGCGCACCTTGTCCCTCACGTCTTTCTCAAAGTTCTTGTCAGCTGCCACGTTCACAGCGATGCATCCTTCTTTCAACCATTCTGTCTTGACTTTGTACTCAGCGGTTGGAACGGCTGAAATGACGACGTCAGAGATCGCTAGGCACTCTTGTAGCGACAATTGGCTCGGATGAGCGACGTGATGGGGAAGGTATTTCCGGGTTGCTTCTGGCGACGCGCGAGGTCGTTTCGTATATTCCTATCGTCGGAAGAAAACGGTAAGCCTCCCTTTCAAACATGGTCCTGAAACGAAGGTCCCATTTCACATGCTGCGCACCTGGATGGAGTCTATATCTACCGAAAACACCCGTGCACCATCATTGGCCAGTAATGCTGCGAGGGGCCTGCCAACGACTTCGGATCTACGAAACCGGGGAAGGGGTGTACGTGAGTTTCAGGGGGAATGACGTGCCTTGCCTTCTCACCGGTTGATGACGGTCACCGTCTTCCCGTAGGCACGGTCTCCGTACGCGAGGATCTTATTGTAGACTCCAATGTACTCGAGGCACTTGACGACGCCAAGGGGTGTACACGGGAGGATGGATTTAACCATACCGGGAGGAGGGGTATCATCCCTGACCGGGACATGCGGTACGGCCGAAGGGACCGAGGTTACGAGAGATTCGGGTTCTATGAACCGAATACTGGGTGATAAGATGAGTCGACATAATGACACATCTCAGAACGAGTGACAATCATACTTGTGGTATAAATTATAGTGAAACTTGAAATGGAGACCTTCGACGTCTTTCAGGGGCGAGACAATCTTTGGAGAGAAAAATGTTTCCGTGAGCACGAGAAATAACGCAGACCTCGTAGACCTGACCTGTTGCAAGTAATGATCCTACGATCATTCGTCCCCACTTTAGCGACGCCAGTTTTCTGACAATGAGCTTCATCCACATACCTGTTGTCCTCCATAGATCGGGTAATACACCTGAATGCCGAAAAAAAAACATCACCATAAATCCGACCGCAAACGGCCCATGCAAACGCAAAACGCGCGTACCATGATACCATCTACGTCCGCATCTTCGTTGGCTTCTATGATCGCCTCTTCCACCCCTTCCCCATCGGTCCGTTCTGCGTTCTCGGCCGATCCGACTACTTTGAGGACGAACCGCACACCGAGATCGTCGCACTGCTTCCTTGTGAACTCGGCATAGAATTTACTCGGACCCGCCGACGTCCCCAGAATACCAACGAGCGTAGGCGGTTTCGACGATCGCGAAAGGAACGCCTTGACTTCGTCCCGAAAGGTGTCTGCGACGAGATCTGCCTTGAGGAGGAGACCTTTACCTGAGGCGTCCGGGGCCATGTGTGTTGGCTCAGATTTCCCCGCGATCTATAAAGAAAAAGAAAAAGAAGAAAAAAATAAAGGATATGAGTTGGGTCACGGACAAACTCGGGTTTGGGTGTGCTAGATGACAGTGGATGTAGACTTGATTTTCACTGATCATGGTCACGTGGATCGCACGAATCGGAGGCGAACGTACGCGATGATCGACGGGCCGGGACAGGGGCCCGGATGAACAGATGACAGGTCCTGGTGTACTGTCCCGACCTCCAGACGCTGGAGTACTAGTCGAGTGGGGATTCCCGGAGGCAGGAATAGCCCGAACTATCTTGAGAAGGGAGCCCAGTATCTCCGAAATGAATTCGAGCTAGTTTGGTAGCTCTAATACTCGAGTTGCTAAAGTCGGCTAAGACATAATGTTCTTGGTACTATATATCTTTGCCGCCAGAAAACGATCGATGTCATCAAGACTTGCTTACCCCCATCCCTTCATCGTGCCGACCCCAGATAAAATCGGGTGAATATTTCCTATTCTCCGATAGCCCTCACCTTCATGTTGCTAATAACGCCAGGTCAATTACATTCAGGGGCAAACACTCGGACATACACGGACTCTGCATTATGACTGAGAAAGACAAACAGCTCGTCCCCAAGGTTTCAAACCATTAAAAATTGGGTCCATCATAAATGAAGCGAACGAGGACAGAGACAAGAAGTAAAAACCGCTCCTAGCAGAAGTGACCGATCACGCGTGGGTATCGCCGTTGACGAGATCCACTCGGTGCGGGACGTCATCAAGGGCCTGTGAGTCATCAGGCTCGAAATACTCTGCATCCCCGTCTCCTTCCACTTTGCCCACTTCTTCATCTTCATCTTCATCCATGAACGACGATGCTCTCTGTGTTGTCCATCAATCGACAATCGGTCACCACCGCAGGTCATATACATACCTTCATGGCCTCAGCCTCATTAGAGTAGTGCCGCCCGCGTGCTCTGACAAACGCAGCATGCTTCGCAGCGGCTATACACCCCAGATCAGCACCCAACTCGCAGAACAATAAATAGCAACGGGATCTTGGCCCACCTTCCTCGTCCATCTCCTCTGTCTCGACCTCATCGCCTGGTTCCGCCTTGACCGCTCGGATCTCACCTCTCGCTTCGTTTGGAAGGTTGAACGACGTGCTTCGGCTCGACGTAGCACTCCCAGAACGCCCCGACGAGTTCCTACCCATGCTCGACAACGACTCTCGACGCGAGGACGGACCAGAAGCCAACATGCTCGTCGGGGACTCTGCTCTCGAGCTGACGTCGCTCGGAGAACTCGCACGCGCCCCGAGAAGGAGGTCCGGTATATCTACACACAGAGGGGGACCGGAACGAAACGATCCGCCACGTCCGTCCGTCCGTCAACCACACGTCCGTAGGACCGAACCGTGTAAAGGAACCACGTACCACCCTCGACTTCGTCCGTCTCGGCATTGTATCGGACGTATGGCGTCTTGGGCTCTGTGATCTTCATGAGACTATCTTTCCCAATCTCAGTCTCCGCAATGTTGGCCTCGTCCCATTGTAGACTGCTGTATGACACGAAACGTCAGGTACATTGGAAATGTGAAAAAGGCACGGACTGTTGTTGTTGTGCGGCTGGTTGCGGCGCAGCGTTCTTGAGGATGCCCTTGGGTTTGGGCTGAGATGCAGAGCGACGTAATGGAGAGAGGTGTGGAGGATCTTGTATGATCTCTATGGTAGACATCGGATCTTGTGCGTAAATGGTACAGCGGCGAACGAGGATCGTGTGGAGAGCTACTAGGAGCACCGTGACGATGGCTCAACGGTGTCAATCCTGTGGAAAGTCACCTGCCAAACCCCTCCAGTATCGGCATGTGGGAATAACATTCCTTTCTTGGAACTGTCATTTGGACAAGCGGACGCAGAGACGTGCACAAACTCAAGCGGGTCTCGCACAGTCGTGAGGCGAGAACGATATCAAAGATCTGAACGTGGTAGACCGTGCGGATCAGCTATGGGTACAGCGAAACTAGTGTACAAGTCCGACAAGGGCAGAAATAGCTCCGCCGCCTCTAGTGCTAGCGACCCGGATCAGAACAATCCGTTCATCAGCCGTTGTCCAGCGCTCTCGGGCTCCTGCCTGGCCATCTCGATGATGCTCAGCAGCTTCTTGATACCGACCAATAACGGCAACGTCGGCGTTTCTGCTTCAGAGGGGTTCCGCGGGAATCCGGCACTAGATAGCTGACGGAGGGTTTCACGTAGCTCCGAGTCGTCAGCAAACAGCTCGACCGATCTGAGAACGACCTCTAGTTGTCCGAGGTTCGAGATGGGAGGCACTTTGATGGAAGCATCGAATACCTCAGAAAACCCTAGGTCTGTGATGTGTTGGCCCAGGGACGTAGTTGCGAGCACCAGGAGGCGCCGACCCTGCAGTGCAGATACTCAGGATCTGTCAACGCAGACAACAGACATGATACTGACCTTTGGAGGTTTCCGTGAGATGAGTACTAATAATGTTTGAAGAACGGCATTCGAGAATCTACTGCCCAAGTATGTCCAATCTGCAGCGTCGGCGTGTCAATCTCTTTTCAAGGCGCACCACGGTGAACTTACCTAGCAGGCGCTCTAGGCTGTCTACGACAATAACACTCAGCGGACTCTTATAACTATCGTTGAATGTTCTGGTGATAGCGGCAATTTTTTGTGCTTCCGAAAAGCCAACCATCCGGTCAGGAGAAATAATTTTCACGAAAGGGAATTCCGACCGCCATGCAATCGTCGCAGCCAAGACCGTCTTGCCAGATCCGGGTAGTCCGTTCAAAAGGACACTAACCCGCGGGGTCCGCTCGGATCTGG
>JBBPNN010000896.1:0-14304 GCA_038090935.1 Hortiboletus campestris | reverse complement strand
TAGACAGCCAATGGCAAGTACGTTATTTTATACACTAACATAATGACAGTCCAGGTTAGGGTTGTTGCAGGATATCAGCTTTAGCTGAAAATGTACAAACATGCGGACAGTTTTTTGAGCCACTGTATGATGGTGAGGAGTTCGCGGTCATATGTAGATATTGTAATTTTGCTCAGCTGGAGCAAAAGTCTTCAAGTAATAAGTGCAGGGGTGGAGATCCCCATTACTGTCTTTTTGCATCAGGACAGCTCCTGAAGCACAGAGAGAAGCATCCATCATAACATAGAACAGATGGTCAGTGTTGGAGTATTGCAATACTGGCCAACAGAGGAAAGCATCCTTGAGTTTCTGAAAAGAAGCCTCATGATCCGGTAACCATTGCCAAGCAGCATTCTTCTTCATCAAAGAAAGAAGCGGCTGTACAATGTTAGAGAAATCGGGGATGAACTTCCTGTAAAAGTTGCAGAAGCCCATGAATGAGCGTACTGCACTAATGGAGTAAGGAGCAATCCATTCCTTGATAGTGGCCAGCTTCGCAGGGTCCATAGAAATCTGACCTTCTCCAAAAATCATTCCAAGGTACTCTGCTTTTGGTGTGCAGAAAGTGCATTTCTCCAACTTGACACCTAGTTTGTGTTCCTGAAGGTGTTGGAGAACAAGACAAACTCGTTTGACATGTTTGTTGTAATCCTTGGAATGAACCATCAGATCGTCCATATAAATGATAAGCCAACCTTCTGCAAGGTAGTCAGCGAAGATATGGTTCATGAACGCCTGGAATGTTGGAGGAGAATTGCATTGTCCAAAGAACATGACAGTGGGCTCAAAGAGACCAAGTGGGGTGGTGAAGGTGGCCTTCCATTGATCTTCAGGGTGAATCTGAATATTGTTGTAGCCCCAACAAATGTCAAGTTTGGTGAAGTACCATGAATGCTTTAGGGTGTCGATCAAATCAGCAATACGAGGAAGAGGGTAAGCGTTCTTGATTGTATGGGAATTGAGATATCTATAGTTCTAACAAGGATGGTAGGTTCCATCCTTCTTGAATACAAAAAAGAACAGAGAAGCCTGGGGAGACTTTGACGGAACGATCTTTCCTTCTTATAGGTTTTCTTCGACAAATCCTTTCAGCGCCTCCATCTCCTTAGGGTTCAAGAAGTAATTCTTGGCTCGTTTCGGGACAAGTGAAGCATAAAGTTCAATGGTGTGGTCGAAGGGATGATGGAGAGGAAGAGGGACATCTTTCACTTTTGTGAAGACATCATGAAATTCGGCGAATTCGGGTGGAAGCTTGACAACCTTTTTTTCCTGATCAGCAGCAATGGAAGTTGAGACCATGGTCTTGTTTATTTCCAAAGGAGGTAACACTCCCATGGATATGGCTAAGTCATCAACCCACTGATTGAAGATAGCATCCTCAGAAACTTTGTTGTAGCAAAGGAGGTATCATTGCATTTCAGCATTCTCCTTAGGTCTAGATATCCCTTTGACAAGGGGCAGGGAGACCATTCTGGTTGACCAATCAATGGTCGGATTGTTGTGGCATAGCCAAGGAAATCCCAGGATGACATCCTCATTGGCTTGTACAAGGTAGAAGAGTCTCTTCTCCACGTTTTCTCTGATATGAAGGTGTACAATTGTTGTCCTTTGTATGAGGCCTCCTTGATTGACGGTTCTGTCTACGTTATGGGCTGTCAGAGGCTTCGGCAATCATTGCATATTCCATCCAAGACAATGGACGAGAGCTGTGCTAATAAAGCACCCTGTTGCTCCACAGTCGATGAGAGCATGTGTTTCAGTGAATTTGTGGTTTGATCTGGACAAAGAAATGGGAATTGAGATCGACTTTGAGTTCTTTCCAGATACAAATACAGGTGCAATAGTAAAGGAGGATAAAGACACTGATGCTTTCCCTCCACTCAAAAATCCTGTGGTCTCTTGTTAGCCTTGTCATTATAGAAGATGCAAGGCTCAATGGGTTCTTCATCGTCAACTACAAGTCTAGCCACACTTTCAGTAGTTTTGACTGGTGTTCCATCTTCGTATGCTTTCCCATAGATGATTTTGAGGGAGTTCACCACCTCTGCATTGGAGATATTGAGCTTCCTGGTGTACTCCTCGAGGGCTGAGGGAGGAGCAGACACTGTGGTACCCCAAATTCTCGGAGCTGAAGGAGCAGGAGGTCGAGAGGAGAATCCTCGATTGCCTCCAGAGTGGGGATGCTTGGAGGAGCAACATCCGACCTTGTGGCAAACAAAGCACTTATTGTTGCGCATGTGCTCGGCACATTGGGTAGGGGAAGTTGGATCGCATCAATATCCATGGCATTGGGGTCATGACAAGAGGAGGAGGCATTGGAAGAGTGCTGATTACCTCCAGAAGGAATGTAGTGAGAAGTTCCAGAGTGAAGTTTCTTCAAGCACTGGACCACATTGTAAAATTGAGCAGCTTTGTCAAGCCACTTCTTGGCCGTCTTAGGTTCTTCATTGACCGTGGCCATCCAGAAGGTGAGATCACTGGATACTGCCTTCTTGAGCATGTCTTTCAGGACAAACTCATCCATTATCCCACTCCGACCCATTTTGAGCTCGAAAGCAGAGCGGAATCCATGGAAGTCCCCTTTGAAGGGCAGTCCTTCCATGCATATATCAGACAAAGCTGCACGAGCCTTGCCAGTTCAATTTGAGGGGAAGAAAACCTGCACAAAGTCATCAGAGAACTTTCTTTTCCATGGTCTTCTCTGTTGCTGATACATCGGGGTTCAGCATCTTCTTCAACCAACCCTCAGAAAAGATTGCACTGTGTCCCTTACTCATCTTGTTGCAAAGAGTGAGTATCTTCATTTTGTTGGTGTTAAATTGTGGTGACATTTGAAAGTATGCCTCCATTGTGAGGGCCCATCGTTGGGCATCCTCATCCTGGCCAGAGAAGTCGTCTGGCAGACCAGCCTTAAGCTCAGTCCCATTGGCACGATTTTCATTGGCCATGTTGTTGTTGTAGGAATGGAAAGATTCAGAGTCAGATGGTGGTTCAGGAGGGGGAGAAGGCAGCAGCAGTGGAGGATTATGGATAGGGGAGGAAGATGGTGGAAAGTGAGAAACAGAAGGTGGGTGAGAAGGAGGAAGAGCAGGAGCATGAGCTAGTGGAGAGCTGAAGGGGGATGGTGAAGCTGAGGTGCCAGGTATATGCCTGCCTGAACTCTGATCAACAGAACGTGAAGCCTGTTCTCGATGAATTGGTGAGAGTTTGGATGGAGCAGGAGCAGATCAGGATCGAGAGGAATGCTCAGCTCTTTCTTTTTCATCTCTTTCTTGTCCTCAGAGGAGATGTTCAAGGTTGATCCTTTGCGTGGTGGTTGGGATGGTCTCGTCCTTCTACTGAATGGTAGGGATGGAAAAGCAGTTAGTTCTTTTGTTACGCTAAGCGTAGAACCTAGCTTTATCGGCAAGAGTCATGTGATGAATGACGGGTAAAGTTGGAAGTATTGAGCTTGTGGACTGTGTTACCCACAAAGCGAATTGAAGAGTCTACAATGCTTGGTAGGCATAGAGACTACAAGAAGGGTCTCAACAAGTAGATTGCAATCTACCAGCAGATTGGGCTAGATACTACACTTGTATTGCATAGAACTACAGTAACTGGAGAAAAATACAAGTACACTGGGTGTTTATATACTATGAGCGGACTCTGAATAAGGAGTCCTAAAGGGGAAACGGAATGGCAGAGTGCCGTTCTAGAAGGGAATACGTCCATAAATTCCTCGTCCATGACTCATTTTATTGAGCATGGTCATGATTTTCTGGGAGTCGAGGGTGTATAGGTCCTTGTTGATAGAGAAATATGCACGCATGGCTTTAATCCATCGTGTGGCGTCGGCAGGTTCACCAGAGAAATCAGTGGGGAGAGCCGCTTTCAATTCAGTGGGGGTGCGGGACATGGTTGGGGGGTTTGCTGGGTTACGAGGAGGTCGAAGTCGTTGGGGAGTGCTAAGTCCAGGAGTTTCCAGGGTTTCGGGGGGTACAGAGAATTGGTCGACTTCTATGTCAGAAGTGTTGTCATCAGGTGGGAGTCCAAAGCCTCGACGGAGGGCACAGTCCAAGTGTCGAGAAATTTTGCTAGTGGGGGTGTCCTGCTCCTAAATAGGAGGGACAAAAGATAACACTTGTTCTTTTGTTACGCGTAGCATACACAAGAAGAAATTCAAAAGTTATACTTCTCAGGTGGTACTCACGAAGAGATGCAACAACTGAGAAAGTACAATAGACTAAGGCTTACTAGGATTATCTCACACGAAGAGATAAAAGATATACGAGGGACGAGGGTTTCAAAGGCAGCCTCACGCGAAGAGACGCAAAACAAGGATAGATAGACGAAGGATGATGTACTGAGTCGATTGGACGTCAGGACACTTTAAAGTACGCTAAGATTGCGTAGAACGAGTGTAAAGAACTATTGTACAGGCAGAGAGGTATAAGTACTAAGAGACACGTCATCCGCAGTAGTAAAGGGAAGATAGGAACTACGAGGCCGAGATAAGAGAGTCAGCCGAGGAGATATCTGTCCAAAGAACAAGAAAGAAAACAAGAGAAAAGATCAAAGAAGTACAAACATAGAAGATAAAGGATTTACAAGGAATAATCCGAAAACCCACGTGTGTTGGAATAGTCCGAGGAAAGTAGGTACTCGACGAGGAAAGCAGAAAAGAAAGATACGATGGGAAAGGAGAAAAACTGTAACAGTGGGTCATTCAAAGGGGTGCAATGGCTAGACCCCACCTTAAGTTGGGCTGAGTAATGCAGACCAGATTGATTGAGTATGAACTGGCCCGTCAGAATTTCGTGTAACGCATACCACTCACCTCTGACTGCTTTTTCATAACGACGCCCTGCTTCAGCACTGTCCTTCTTCGCCAAGCTCCGGGCTTTGCAGCTGATTTCATGTTGCTTGATACCTTGGGTTTTGAACTGTTTGCCACAGTTCAAACAAGGTATCAGCCAGGTCAACGTTTCCTCCAAGTAATTATACTTTGTACGTCGAGATTTTCGTTCGGGCGGCATAGTGGGAGAACAAACAAATGAGTTAAACCGTGGGTAAACTGTGAAGAAAACAACATTCATACATGCTCACACTGAAACAACCTTAAAGCGACTGCTTAGGTTGCCAACGATACTTGGACTCGAGAGAGTAAGAAAAGAGAAAAGACTTGTCAAGTCAAAAGAGTCCTTCTTATAATGCTTTAGGGGTAAGCACCAAGAGAACTAGACTGGAGTTCTCTGGTGGCGGCATCGAGCCTTAAGTACCTACTAGAGGTATGTACATGTTTGGGTCGTATCTAACGATCCGGTAACTAATGGAGAAGTGGGCATAGGGTGGAAACGGAGATGAGAAACATAAGGCCAACACACGGTGTGGCAGAATGGAAGGGAAGCGTAAACATGAGGAGAACATGTGTGTGAAGGAATGGAAGAGAAGCGTGATCGAACGCTTCTGTGAAGGAGTGAAACATAAGAAGAGTGAAAGCGGAGAAGACAAGAAGTCTCGTGCGTGAAACGGAAGCAAGGATGAGTAATGGCACGAGAAAGGGGTGAAGGGTAAGAAGTGTCTGTGGTTTACGCAGAAAACAATAAGTCCATGAACATAGGGGGAAAGATAGTGGTTGAGAATATACCGATCGTAACAGTTGTAACAACGATGTCAAGCTTCTGACCAATGGAGCTGATACCAAACACATCATGTGGTATTCAACATTGTATCAATCCAAGAAACAAGGCAAAAATCACAATGTGTTGGCACTCATGACGAAATCTTTATTATACCATGAGAATCATCTAGACCATGGTCGGCTCAACAACATATTGGAACAGAACCGGTTGTTGATTTTTCGATGCCAACATATGATAAATCGGGAGATGGAAATGTCAGCCCCACAAGTAATCACATATTTGATGCGTTGGGGCGATCATATATGTTCTCATCATTATGTTCCTGTCTATTGGTCAACTCTACAAAGTCATTTGTTGTCAGTGTTTGAAGATCTCAAGTTTGAGGCAAACAGGTAAGATTTTAGATGAGTTGATGGGACTCTGATCAGAAATATTGACTGCATGTTTTTGTTACTAGACACACGTTTCAGTCAAATACAGTTTGTGATGGCGATATAGATAGTGAAGGTGCACAAGAAGATCGACAGATCACAACCAAGACACAGGACACAGAAGTAAGTATTCAAATCGATACACAATTGATGTTAATACTGATTCTATGTAACAAAGGCAATCATTACAATCGAGGTTCGCAGTAATGGACGGTTGTTTGCTCAATCTCAGGTCAAAGACTATACTTTGTGTGGTGCTGAACTGGAAAACTATTCATTTTTGTCATTCATAATTGATACATACAAAGAGCCAATTCCACCTAAGGAGAAGCAACGAATGAATCAGAATCTGGCACAAGATGTCTCTGTACGATGCAGTCAGCCACCCAATACGTGTAGTAGTTATTTTCTAGATCATCCCAGGTACCATACACACCGACGCGTTATCCGGTCATCAGGACATAGTACACTACCGGATATCATCGGCCCCTTCTTTCCGAACCCCAAAGATCAAAGCAAAGTAAATCTTTACTTTGCAAGTATATTGGCATTGCTTCGGTCGTGGCGCAACTTGCAAGACATCAAAGATACAAATGAGATGTTTGAAAATTCATTCAATTCGTTTGTTACTACCGCATCACAAAGTGACATGGATGTCATTGCCGGAATACATTACTATTACAACTGTAAAAATGCAGCCGATGAACAACATGGTGACGATATTTCATGCTTCCAAAGAACAGATGAATGTAATAAAGAGGTGGACAAGAGCACGGGCCTTGATATTGAAGTGGACGGGGAAGATGGGAACGAAGAAGTCAGTATTCACCTAACAGAAGACGATTTACAAGCATACAAAGATTCTCAGAAGAACCAACATGAAGAATGCCATGGATCACTCGCAGTGTCTATTGCCTACTTAAGCGGAATCCTCAGGCCTGACGAAGTGTCATGGCCTTGCCAATCTACAAATGTCAGTATTGCTCTCGGGAACGATTACGTGAAATTACAAACATGGCAAAGAGCAATGACAATCATCATCGGGGAACTTAACGACGAGGTTGAAGAAGATCTGGAAGAAAGGAATGTTGCGGAGTTGGGAGATGTAACCATGACAACGATGAACGTGTTGGAAAACGAACGCATGGAGGACACGGACCAACAGGATGTCTCACAAGGAACAGTTGAGTGTCTCGGAGCAAATTCCAATCAGGTTCAAAACCAAGTCAATGTCGCTGGTCGATTCTTGCTGCTCAGAGACCAACAATGAGCCTATGATATCATTGATTGGCACATGTCCAAAACGTTATCAGGTCATCACCCACCTCAGTTGCTAATGATCATCCCCGGTGAAGGTGGAGTTGGTAAATCTAAAACCATTCAAACAATCATAGAAAATTTCAAACAATGAGACGGTGCGCACTTGCTGGTGAAAAGCGCCTATACAGGCATAGCTACATCACTTATTGATGGGAAGACATTGCACGTGGTTGCGCAAATACCAGTCAACAGCTGGGACCGCTCACAGAAAGCGAATGCAAAACTTGCTAAATTTTGGAGGGACAAACTCTATCTAATCATTGACGAGATATCAATGGTTTCTTGCAAGTTCTTCGCTCGAATATTGTCAGCGTTGAGCAAGGCAAAAAGCTTAGCAGGTGTGGCGGGATCCAACCTACCCTTTGGTGGAGTCAATGTTGTCTTGGTTGGCGATTTTCATCAATTTCCTCCAGTGGTGGGACGACCACTTTACTGGCTTTTAGATCCAACAACAGCACATGCTGAAGAGCTCCTTGGGAGGTCATTATACGAACAGTTTCAAACGGTTGTACGTCTGAAAGAACAAGTTCGGGTTATAGACACAGAATGGCTGGATCTTCTCCAACATGTTTACAACGGCAATTGCCGAGCACACCATATCGAAATGCTTCGTTCACTTGTCATTACCAATCCAAATTGCCTGTCCACTGACTTCACACAATCCCCTTGGAACCGGGCAGTTCTAATTACGCCCCGACATTCCGTTCGTCGACATTGGAACGTATCTATGTCTCGTGAGCGCAGCCGCCTCTCCAATCAACAACTCTTTGTATGTCCAGCAACGGATTCAATCCAAGGACGACCACTCACTCTTGCCGAGCGCTTTTCGTTAGCATCTAAATCGCAGAGAGGGGGTGGCAGGCAAGACAAACATGGCGGACTTCCTGATTCAGTCATGCTTTCTGTGGGCATGAGTGTCATGGTGACGGTTAACATCGAAACAGATCTTGACCTTGCAAATGGTGCGTGAGGCGAGATAGTGAAGATCGTTTTGAATGATCGCGAATCGCAATTTTCGTCGTCAGAACCCATCGTTCACCTTGGTCTCCCTCCTGCGTATGTTGTCATTAAATTGCTGTCGACGAAAGTGACACAGCTTGGTGGTTTGAACTATGGAGAGATTCCATTCGTCCCTCTGCAACGATCTTTTTCGATAACCATAGGGAACGAGAAGAAGACTGTTCACAGAACGCAATTCGCACTCACACCAGTGTACGCTTTTACCGACTACTGTTCACAAGGACAAACCATCAACAACGCAATAATTGATATCGCCCCCCCTCAGGGTCACTCATGCCATTTAACATTTATGTTGCGTTGTCGCGGTGCCGAGGCAGGGAAAGTATAAGGTTGTTGCAAGATTTTGATGAGAAGCTTCTTACAAGTCATCCAAGCGAGTTCTTGTGACTTGAGGACGAAAGGTTGTTTAAACTTGACACAGACACAGAGAAATGGTGGAACAATGTACGAACTACAAGTGTATAATGATATTGAAGGCATATACGAGTCCTAAGCACTGATACATGATTTGTTGCTTGGCTTCCGAGCAAGACTTTGGCCTGCTCGGTACAATTTCGCTTATATAACCGACTCGCATGGTCACAGATTCATGGTACAGTGGCGCCACAATTGTCCGCACCCAGTGACCTTGTAAACAAGGTAACAGGGTCGAGTCGAGCATTTAAGCTGATTGCCAACTCCTTAGTGCATAATAGAATCAGTTTAGGAAAGACTATTCTGTGTGTCTAAGCGACATGTGAGAATCAGTAGCGAGAGTGAAGCGTATTAACGCTACCTACCCCATTGAGCATTCCTAATTGGCTGGAGCTTATTGGAAGCCTATTGAGAGTGCATCTTAGGGAAGTAACTCTAGTCGCTACAAAGTATCTTTTTAGCAACCCGAGAGTTGTCTAGATCATTCCCCCAACCATCCAATTGTACATTTTGTACACCACCCCAACAGAAAACCAGACCTCAACATATTGCTGAACCCCAATCCCCCTCAACCTTATTGAAGATTGATGAACGAACCATGTGCCTGATAGTCAATCCCTTTCTACGAGATTGATACTTGTTTCTAGTACCAACTCAGCCAGGGAAGAGTACTCTCTTCACCTCGCTTCAGGTTTACTATCTGTGGAGATAAGATTGGTTGTCTGGTAAGTGTTTCTTAGTGTTTCTACTGATCTTATCTAGAAAGAAGACAGTGGCAGGGATAACATCCCTCTTTTTCAAGAACATTTTCTGCTGATTTGGACTCCATGACAAGGTCATCTCTGATTGAGGACCTCAATTTGCTTCCGCCTTTGCCAAGGAGCTTGCCCGGCTCTTATCCTACAACGTTGCCCTCTCCACCGCTTACCACCCGCAGACTGATGGAGAGTCTGAATGGGTTAACCAGGAACTCGAAACCTATCTCTGCATTTTTTGCCAAGGAAATGCCTTGAAGTGGGCCAAACTTTTACCAATGGCTGAGTTTTTGCATAACTCTGCTGTCCATTCTGTTACCAACGTCACCCTGTTCTCTTTGATGCATGGGTATGAACCCCGTGCCTACCCCCCGATAGGAACCACCTTTCTTCCCACCTTGGAAAAGCAGTTAGAAATCCTTGATGCTGCACGAAAGGAGGCAACTGCCACTCATGCCAAAGCTGCTCAGACTGTCAAAGAGCACATTGGAACGAAGTTTACCCCCTGGAAAGTAGGAGATAAGGTCTGGCTCAACTCTTGCAATCTCAGGTTCAATTTCCCCTCTCGCAAGCTTGCCCCTTACTGGGAAGGACCATTCGAGATCGATGCAGTCATTTCTCCTTATGCCTACAAACTCCATCTTCCCCCAACTTGGAAGAAACTCCACAACATCTTCCATGCCTCCCTCCTTTTGACCTTTACTGAGACAGATGAACATGGACCAAACTTCTTCAATCCTCCTTCCAAGATCATCGAAGGAGAAGAGGAATATGAAATCGAAACCATCCGTTCTCATGGAGGATCTCCTGGACGCCACCAATTTTTAGTCTCTTGGAAGGGTTACTCTCATGCTGAGGATACTTGGGAACCAGAGTTGCATCTCTCACATGCAAAGTACATGCTGCAAGCATACAAACTCTCTCGACCCAAGGATTTTGCTATGGTGACTTCTCCCTAATCCTCGTCGTCTCCATTGTCACCACCAGCTCCACCCCATCCGCCACCTCCACCGCCCCAACCTCCGGTAATCCCATCACCCCACTCCATGGTCTGATTGTTCGATAGACAAAACACCTTCCACACTTCCAGTCAACTCAGGTCCTCCCATCCCTTTTTTCCATCGTGTATCCAATGAGGGTTGTATGCTGTAACCTCAAAGGATTTCCTTACTATTCGACAGAGTCAGCATGTTCCCTCAACGTTAGCACGTTGGCTTACTAAACCGCCCATGTACCACTATGGGCACTCAGCGCTCCGATATCCGTTCTTGGAGATCCAAGATCCCCTGCATCAGAACCAATATGACCAGTATGGTCACTGAGACCAAACACAATGTGATGAAAGAGATTGTTATGAGAAGGAATTGATACATGGGGATTTCACTAAAGTCTTCACGCTTCATCACTCACCTCTTTTGACCCTCTTTTCAGTCACCCTATCTCCCCTGCTGTGCCTGCAGGCCACAGTCTGCAGCTGCGCAGTCCTGACTCCACCCGACTCCACTTTGATCCGCAGAAGCATCAGAACTCCGCTTCCTCCATGCTTCTTTCCACTTCCGCTTGCCCAATTCTTTCTGACTTCCCAATTTGGATTTCTCCTGGGTACTTAAGC
This sequence comes from Hortiboletus campestris, assembly GCA_038090935.1. Lineage (NCBI taxonomy): Eukaryota > Fungi > Basidiomycota > Agaricomycetes > Boletales > Boletaceae > Hortiboletus > Hortiboletus campestris. The sequence goes on along the minus strand of JBBPNN010000896.1, from coordinate 3,089 downwards.
ACCCAGGAATTGTTTGTTTTTGCAGTTTCTTTGATTTCTTTCTGATGTCTTCTTCCCCTACAGTACCTTCTTCTGCCCCGCTTTCTTCTCCTATCCCTACGATTTTGCTTTCCTCACTTTCTTGACTCCCCCTGCACAAGAGACATGTTGTCTTTGTGTCAGTCCTCGAAGACCCTGTGGTGCTCCTTCCCATTAAGCAGAGCTCAGAATTCCAAAACGACAGAGAAGTTCTCACCGCTAGCCTCATTCGCCTCTACCACAACTACTCCTGTGGCAGACTCCATCTGGCAATGACCATCAGCCTTTCCCCTCCCGATGTCAGATGATGGAACCAGAGACTCATCCAGCAGCAGTACGAGGTTTTACAACTCCTCTTCACTATGAACTTCTCCTGTTTCTTCCACCTTGTCCCTGAGGAAATCATGCAGTGCATCCTCGCTGCTGCTGTGGGCCTCTGCTTGGAAAAGCAGCGAAGGAATTTCCTCCCAAGATTGCCCCCTTCTCCCGAGGCTGCCTCCCTCGACAAATCCTCTACTCCAGACCTTGACTCCGGAGTTGCTACTGCAGCAACTTCAGAAGAGAGCCAACCCCCTTTGTTGCTGGACTCCATCCCTGTTCCATTCCCACTTCATGGACGCCGACCCACACCTGCCCCTAACCTCAATTTCTCTCGGTTGGTTGACACCCTCAAATCCATATTCCAATCCATGCCCAACCTTCAACTTGCCACCACAACTGTCTGAGGAATTGTGCTCCCTAGACATTGCAATTGCACAGCTGTCCACTGCTTTGTATGTGGCAGCCCCAGCCACCTCCATCCAAACTGCCCCACCTATCAGTGTCCCTACTGTAGGACCTTCACTCTTGGACATATCCAATTTTCTTGTCCAGTCTACCTCTCTTGAGCCAACGGCAGAGACCCCGACAAAACTGACAGTGATGATGGAGGAATTAGTTTCTGAGACAGTGTCTCAGGCATACAATGGGGGTAATGTTACAGAAATCCCCTGGATGTCTGAGGCCAAGGAACACGAGTTCAACTTGTGGATCACTCCATGGGAACCCGAGGACTCTTCTTCCGATTTCCTCTGTTTCTTCAATCTTCCTTCTAATTCTTTTGATCCTTAGACAGAGTTCCATTCTTTATCTGCTCTTCCATTCCAACCAGAACTCCTGATCCTTTTGCTTCTCTTCTTTGATCCTTTCCACAGTCTGCAGTATGTCTTCCTTTGTTCCTTTCTGCAGTCCTGTTTTCTCCCAATTCCTTTTATGGACATATCTCCTTCTAGAACAGCATTCCGCTGTTCTGTTTTCCCTTTAGGACTCCTTATTCAGGGTCTGCTCATAGTATATAAACGCCCAGTGTACTTGTACTTTTCCCCAGTTAGTTCTACGCAATACAAGTGTAGTATCTAGCCCAATCCGCCTGTGGACTTGCGAGTCTACTTGTCAAGACCCTTCTCATAGTCTCTTCGCCTACCAAGCGCAGTAGACTCTTCGACTCCTCCGCGCCGCAAGGGTAACATAGGACCTTGGGCAGACCAATCTTCCGACTTTCTCTGTCGTTCGTCACGTGACTCCTCCAGATAAAGCTAGGTTCTACGCTTAGCGTAACACATCTATCCAAGAATGTTCTTCGTGTTGCTCCTTCTCATGTTACTGGTTTACCCACTGTTGCTTCACCAGATAACTCTTCTCCCTGTTAAAGGCTGTGCCTTGAAAAAGATGCATGATCATCTATGTATGTATATCCACCTTCAGGTAAACGTGCTACTCGTCCTCTTGGACTTGTTCACTCAGATCTTGTTGGTCTGATGTCCACAGAATCTTGAGTTTGTGCATGTTATATTCTTACTTTCATTGATAATTTCTCTGGTTTTGCAGTTGTTGTGTTTTTGCACACTAAGGATGCTGTTTTGCAGCATTTTCAATTGATGGTTTCTTGGGCTGAAACTTTTACTGGTCACTCGCTCACCTCTGTACATTCAGATCAAGGGGGGGAATTTATGGCTAGAATGCTTCAGTCATTCTTTCAGTCCAGAGGGATCACTCATCAGACCTCTGTTCCTCATACCCCTCAGCAAAATGGTCATGTAGAGAGGTTCAATAGAACTTTGCTTGAAAAAGCTGAAGCCATTTGCCAACATGCATGTTTGCCACATTCTTTCTGGCAAGATGCTGTTGAGACTGCACTCCATATTTATAATCAACAACTGATGTGTCGTCATGATTGGAAGACTCCTGTTGAATTATTCAATGGACACAAACCTGATGTTTCCTATTTTAGGATATTTGGGACACGTGTGTATGTTTTTATACCTCTGGAACAGTGACAAGATAAGTTGTCTCCCAAATCTGAGGAGATGATTTTTATTGGGTATGAATCTAACATTAAAGGCTATTGCTTTTGGTCTAAGGAGAGGAGACGTGTGTTTATTTTGACCAACACCATTTTCAATGAGAAAGTCTTTCCTTATTGTCTCGGAGACAAAGAAGACAGACCTACCCCTATTCCAGTTGAAAAAGACCCCATAGACAACCTTACTAAGGATAACACTTGACAATGGGATCCGGAACCCTCTTGAGATATACTCGTACCTATATCATCAATGCCATTAGGATTAGGCCATCAACCCAATCAACCACATCCATTTGATGATGGGCATTCATCAAAATCACGACCACCATCCATGACTCCTTGGGAACCACCAGAGCTTTTATCACCGCTCTTCTATGATTTCCTGGAATCTTCTACCGATCCACCATCCTATCACACTTCACCACTTCGACCTGCTGTAAAACAGAATCAACCCGAAACAGGTCATCAGAGTTCTATTTCTGATTGCCATCAGCATAAATGTTACATGGTTACAGATTTGCCTCCTGAAGAGGAGAGACAAGAATCTTCAGATCTCTTACCCTGAACCTGGCTACCTCCCCATCAACATGTTGACGAGACCTTACCTGAGTTTAGATCATGACCTCATCAGCATTATCCTACTAGGGATGAACAATCTACGTTTAGATCTGTTGCTAAACAAAGACGATCCTCTCGCATTCCTGTATCCAGGATTCTTCCTGACAATGCA
>JBBPNN010000895.1:0-14324 GCA_038090935.1 Hortiboletus campestris | reverse complement strand
GTGTGAGGGTACTTAAGATTTGGCGGTGTTTGAATTCTTACATAACCACTCGGAACTTTCCACTCACTCGGATGAAGCCCTCACACTCGAAGCAGCGGCTGGGTAGGAGCCTGGGACTGGTGGCTTAGTGGTGGATGCGCCACCTTTCCCTGGGTCTGACTTCGGCAGACGCCGGTTGACTCTATGGAGTCGCAGGTTTGAATCCTGCAAAAACCACTAGGGGGTTTTAGTGGGTAGTGGCATTTGCCGAGTTCCACAGTACTCCGTGAATCCTTGATGACAAAGGCTCTTCACGTGATGTCTCCGTAAATGGATCTCCTCCTGAGAGAAGGCGTTACTTTACCCCTTTGGCAGCTTCGGCTGTACTGAATTGAGCCTGAGTGCCTTTTCAGTGGTGATGACTCCCACGCCTTGTGCCGCGCATTGTGGGACTAGTTTAGACGGTCGCCCTTTGCCGTTGTGCCTCTCAAAAAAAAAAAACAATAATCTCGCATTTTTTGATTGGTCAAAATTGCCAATACGTGGGAATTCGTGTAGCCCGATTATCGCGAACAACTTTCACCAGACTGTTCTATCGACGGACTGCCCTCATAGACGCGTCTGGTCACCAGACTACATTTCAACAGCCCGAAGCAGTCCAGGCCCGAGGTACAACAGGGCACAACCCGGGCCTGTGTTAGGTGAAGCAGTCTGGCAGACGTCCCAAGGACTAGCCAAGAAGGGGCTCAGGGCGCAGGTGGTGGAGGCGCAATCACCACGAACGTGCCACTGGATCCTTCAGGACAAATTACGGACACAGTCAAACCCTGCCTCATGGTTCGAATTCGCGACCTCTCCATTCATCACACACAATGTCACAACATCTATCCAACCCCATGGGGGCTTCTTTTTCGGCACGGTCCGTGATTCCTTGACACACGCACGGAAGGAATGTGCATGGTAACACAGGTTGCGAGATTAGAAACTGATTGCTGATCGATCAGCAATCAGTTCAGTGGCCGGCAGGCGATGAATTCATGGAATTTGACAGGCGTGCGCGCTACGAAAATGTCACCGCTGAGGAACCAGCGCCACGTCCCTGGTTCTGGACCTCGGGGTCCCGGTTACGCTGGCCCCGGGTCTGAGTCTTATCCCTCGCCAAGATCCAGATATGAGAGGATGCTGTGGATCAGAAGTAGCGCAGGTCTGTGATTCGCTTCTCTCAGATTGCGCCAAGCTTACGGACAACGTAAGGTCGGTACCGAACAGTGTTCCTGAGCCTACGCCTATGTGCATAAATACCAGGAGGTAATTAGAAGTTTGATGCCGTGGCGAAAAATGATCCCATTCCTTCCCCTGATAGCTCAGATATTTGGACCGTCGACGTTCACAACGAACACGGTTGACCCGTCTTACCTCTTCAAGAGTATCAGCTCCGGATGCCCCGTTCCTGTTCCGGTCTCTTGCCAGATCACGTCCGCACCCGACACATGTTGCACTGAGTACCCAGCGGTATGTTATTTTTCATGACTCGACTATACTGTTTCTCACCTTATTTCACAGGGCCTCTTGTTGCAGACCCAGGTATTTATGTCGTCATCAAGTATCCCCTGTTGAAGTTGACTGTCGTCCCGGCAGTTCTGGGACACGGATGTACCCGGCAGCCCTGTCGACAGCTGGACAATTCATGGCATGTGATTATCCTGCAACCAGCTGACCGTTCTCATGTGCCTTAAAGGCTTATGGCCCGACAAGTCCGTTCATCATCCCATCCGCATCGTTGACCATCACTCATCTTCACCCTTGTCGATAGCTGTGATGGCACATACACTCAATACTGCGATCCTTCTCGTGCTCATTATAACATCACTGAGGTGTGTTGAATTACACTGGACGCTTGCAACAACCCGGAATTGACATCCGTTTTTAGCTTCTCACCGAGCAAGGAGCAACTCCGACCCTGAATTATATGCGACACTTCTGGTTGGACAATAGAGGTAACACGGAACACTTCTGGAACGTACGTTGGGGCGCTGTTACCTGAATGGAGATCTCGCTGATCACAGTCCACTAGCATGAATGGGCGGCTCATGGTACATGCTACAGGTAGCGACTAGTATCTTTTACTCCAACAGAATTTGACGTTCTTTTTCATAGCACGCTTGAGCCTTCTTGCCTGCCGGAGGGAAGTCCCGAAGGATCCGAGGTAGGTTCATAACATCATGGTGAATCTCACGCCCACCCATGATGAATTAACTGTCTTTCCGCTTCTGTCACGAAGGCTGTGGCGTACTTCCAGACCGTGGTTAAGCTGTTCCAGACGCTTCCCACGTACAGGTGGCTCGCAGATGCGGGGATTAAGCCTTCTCGTCGCCAAACTTACACCTTGTCGGAGATTCTGTCCGCGCTGGAGCAAGGTTCCGGAGGCGTAAGTTCCAGAGTACCTTCATCACGTAGACCATTGAATCTCAGGATGTCTCGCTTTATCATAGTACACGCCTACCGTCGGTTGCAAGGGCCGCAAACTGGACGAGATCAGTTGGTACTACAACTTGAAGGGATCGCTTCTGGATGGACAGTTCGTCCCCATCAGTAAGCGCTATCTATCCTCGTCATTCAGCCAGAGGTGCTGATGCCGTCGCAGACTCGCCAAAAGAATCGTCTTGTCCCCAGAGGAATATTCAGTATCTCCCAAAGGAAGGTTGATATCTATGATGGTATTGCCCGGTGTAGTTTGAGGACAGTCCTGTGCAACGCCCGAATACATATTCAGAGTGGTAAACCATGCTAGTTTATTGTGTGCAGTCCCCCCAGTGCTCAGCGCAGCTCTCGGGATCCGTCGATGTTCGGTCGACCCAAGCCCACACTTCGCCGTTCCACTCGTTCCATCCACGGTTTCTCCGGTGATACCCTATAACCAATAAAATATTTCGCTCGACGCCCTCGGTATCCAGCATGACAAGATGACATCGGGAATCATCTCAGTTTTCCCAGGCGGCGCAGGAAGTCACCATCGAGAACAAGGAAGAAGGGGTAACAGAGACGGGGAATAGATCGTTGACCTAATACGCCGCATCACGACGAACGTTCATACTTCAAGTCAACTTGGCGTGGACACGTTGATGAACCACGGATCGGGAGCCACACCTCAGAATAGTGTAGTGTACCTAAGTCATATTGGGAAGCGAGGGCGCTTCCACTAGTTCCGCGGATAGTCGTTGTCGGGAGTGTGTCGTTACGCTACAAACAGCTGTAGATGGGGGGTCGTATAATACCATGCGGAAGCTATAGCCTAGCATCTCCAGTGTTAGTATAGTCCAAAATGGATGGAAAACGGGACTACAGTTGAACGTTGAGCCTGGGCATCGCAACTCGGGTCCATCGGAGGGCATTGAAAGTCCAGGATACAAGAGATAAGCTCCCGTGACACTGATCACGTTGATACGAAATGTTGTTTGTGTTCACGTTTGGTTCACGTCTCTGCTTGATTGAGGGCAATATATCATTGATGATTTCATAAAGAGACATTGTGATGCAGCATGGATCAGAATAAGAACGGGTTGGCTATTTTCCAGACTCGGGCTCTCGAGACGGATCACCTTCCCTTGCCGAATCTGTATTTAGTTCTGCGGCAGCTGTCATGAACCTAGACAAACAGATCGTCACACTCGAAACACGGAAGCATCGCATCATGCCACCCACTGAGCAGCATGGGTACCTGCGAGGACTCTCATCGCATCCAAATCATTTTGGAGCTGTTCCATCAGATCGGCTGTTTGACCGACTGCACGAGACATGTTCTTTATACTGGATGCCAGCTGTGCATAGAGCCTGTCCTTGGCCTGAGTAGCACCCGAACGGCTCATCGTTGTTTTGGTCGAGGACGAGCGTCGGTAGACAAAACTTCCCACGATTCTGGGGTAGGTTAGGTTCCGCGGCCCCACAGTGTTTCGTGAGATGCAGTGAGCACATAAGCGACGCTTGCAGGGGGTCGCGAGGCCAACCTTGATGTCAAGAAAATGGGCGCTCTGAGCGATTGGCTCCGCCAGCCATGTCTTTTGACCGGTCTGGCTGAAGTTCAACAAGGATGGCAAGGACTCCAAGTCTAATTATAGACATCCTTGTCAGGCTGCCCTTGTCAAGTGCTGTGGCGCCCGGATACAGCTCACATCCCCTTCCTGTGCACCTCTCTCTTCAATCACCATGTCCAGCGGCCAGACACATTTTGACAAGGCCGTTCAGGAGATCGAACACAGAAACCCCGCGAATAGACCCTCCATCGATCTCTCGATACAGCGTCTCGACAGCGGTGCAGTCATCAGCACGCGGGAGCGAATCATCAAGGATGTACGTCGTTCCTTTTCTGTCACGCAAATATCCCTCAGTGATGTGTCGTTCAGGTCTCGCAGCCTGCCGTCGGCGTCCCGACCGATGATCAGTTCTACGCTCCGCACGATCCGACCAAACCCAATCTTGATTTTCTCAAGGATCATTTCCTCCACGAAGGTAGGATTAGGGAAGACCATGCACTTTGGATCATCGAAAAGGCCACTCTTCTGCTTCAAGCTGAGCCCAACGTTCTGGACATCGATGCTCCCGTGACAGGTGAGATCCCACGTTCTCCGTGAGGCGCGCAGCATTCATTGTGCTAATCCAATCATTTCTTGCTAGTTTGTGGTGACATCCATGGACAATATGTGCGTCAATTCGTTCTGCGGTGTGGGTAGAGCGCGTGGAACTGATGCCATCTAAGTATGACCTCATGAAACTCTTCGAAAAGGGCGGAAACCCAAAGACGACTCGATACCTCTTTCTGGGCGATTACGTTGATCGTGGATACTTCAGCATCGAAGTACTTCCTTTCTTCTTTTATCCAACATTAACCTGATCTGCTTCAAAGTGTGTTCTATACCTCTGGTCACTGAAGATATGTTTTCCCGACAGCTTGTTCCTTCTCCGAGGTAACCATGAATGCCGACGTTTGACCGAGTACTTTACATTCAAGATCGAATGTAAGATATCCCGTTGTTTTTGGTTGCATTTACTCCATCTCAGAGGTTCCTAGGTCAACGCAAGTACTCCGAGCACTTATACGACGCATGCTTGGAATCTTTTTGCACACTTCCGCTGGCGGCTATAATGAACAAACAATTCTTGTGTATACATGGTGGTTTGTCTCCTGAACTCCATACCGTTCATGACCTTCAAATGGTTCGCTTGTCGGATTGTCATCTGTATATTTGGTCAACTCATGAGATCTTTTCAGTTGGACAGATTTCGCGAACCCCCAACGCATGGTTTAATGTGTGACATTCTCTGGTCAGATCCGACAGAGGATTTTGGGTCGGAAAAGGGAAAAGATAACTTTTTGCACAATCACGTCAGGGGCTGCTCCTTTTTCTTTACGTGAGTATTGCATTGTTGCAGACATGTATATTTGATTGATCTTGATTTGTGATCGACAAGCTACTCGGCCACGTGCAAGTTCCTGGAGAGGAACAATTTGTTGTCGATAATTCGAGCCCACGAGGCTCAGGATTCTGGGTATGTGCTTTGACCCTTTGATGTCGTTACCGGCACTGATCCCCTCCAGCTTTCGTATGTACCGGAAAGCTCAGGGTACTGGTTTCCCCACCCTCATTACCATATTCTCTGCTCCAAATTATCTTGACGTGTACAACAACAAAGCCGCTGTACTCAAATACGAGAACAACACGATGAACATCACGCAATTCAATTGTACGTCACACCCATATTGGCTGCCAAACTTCAAAGATGTTTTCGAATGGAGTCTACCATTCGTCGGAGAAAAGAGTAGGTTGCCTCGTTTCATGATTGATGTTGCGTCGTATCTTATTGATGCATCTTTCACATAGTTACCGACATGCTCGTTGCGGTGCTCAATACGTGCTCCAAGGAGGAACTGGAGGACGAGCAGATTCCTGAGCCACATCACGAAGATCTCCGGGAGCGGAAAGGAGTTATCAAGAACAAAATTCTTGCAGTGGGACGGATGGCGCGGGTATTCGCGGTGCTTCGGTGCGCTGGCAGTTCTATTCGTCATGGCCTAGATCTCACATGACCGCATACAGGGAGGAATCGGAAAACGTCTCGGAACTCAAGAACATATCGTCTACCGGCAGGCTCCCTTATGGGACGCTGGCACTCGGTGCAGAAGGCATCAAGAAAGCCATCTCGAGCTTCGAAGACGCGTATGTGTCTTTTTATTTCCTTTCCATATCTCCAGATCACTTACATACACATGACAGACGGAGATCGGATATCGAGAACGAGCGGTTACCGCCCGCACTACCGCACGGGGGAGACAAGTCCGCCACCTTGAACGGCCAATCCAAGTCGCAGGTCCAGTCCCCCTCACCTACGCCTACGCCCATGCCAGCCTTCATTCCCATGTTCATGGCCTCCAGACCAATGACGCCTTCGGACGACGGACGCTGCGAGACGCCACCTCTCGAACGCGCATCTTCTCCAAGCGCATCGAGCATTAGTTCACCCCCGACCCCGCCACCCCTTCCTGCGAACTCGGAACGGAGGGGAAGTTTGAGGCTGGGAGGGTCGACGAGCCCATCGACGAGACAACGGAGTGTGCAGAATGCGATTTCGATGCTGCAGGCTGCGTTGGACGCCGGGAAAAAAGGCGGGACGAGCTGATGTGTCCGTTTGTGTGTTTGGACGTGGATGCGTTTGTCATCTGTACATAGATAGAGCTTCTTTCTTTTTTTCGTTCTCTTGATGCGTGCGTCGCTGGTCACCGGCGTTGGCCATTGACATGATTGGATCGGATCAGCGGAAGTTGGGCTTCTGCGGTACTTATGCTTTCGAATGATCATTGAGTTTTGTGTATTCGTATTCGATGTATCCATGTTGTCTGTAGAATCGGTATATCATCCGGGGATCACGCTGGCCTTGTCAACGAACACAGAAACACTGCTGGAAATGTCTGGAGTCAGAATACCTCGGAGCCCCGCTTGCGTCCGCCGACAACACTTCAACTTCGACGAACCAAAGCGAAACGACACGTGTTGATACGATGTGATACGAATCGACTCGGAGACTTCCCAAGATATCGGAGCCATTCATAAAGGTGTCTTTTGCAAGGTGCGCGTCCATATCGATTTCTCTCTATCATGATCTCTTCTGCTGGAGTTGTGGGGTTGACTGCTGTGATTCTCCTCTATGCATTGTTCAAGCGTTTCACTCGTCCGTCTTTATCCATGATCCGTGGCCCTAAATCGCCGTCATTCATCATCGGTAGAGTCCTTTCTCTATGTCCGCACGCTAAGTACTTCCTTGTCACCGTTTAGGCAACTTGCTTCAGCTACTCCAACGTCCGGTTGGTGAAGCAGACTTCGCATGGCACAGTCAGTATGGCAACGTTGTTCGGTTCAAGAGCGTCTTCGGAGTAAGTCCACTCCCCCCGCTATTTCGTATTAGTACCATCTCCAACTACATCTCAACAAACCTCAGGAGGATCGACTCTTGGTCACAGACCCGAAAGCTCTGCAGAAGATATTGAACACACCGACATACAATTTTTCGAAGCTACCCAGTGCTCGTGTTATTTCTCGAATGTTAAATGGGAAGGGGATTATCTGGGCAGACGGTAATTGTCATCCCTTCCAACTTTCGTGTGAAATGACACATGATAGGCGAGGACCATAGGCGACAAAGGAGTGTATTGCTTCCAGGATTTGGCCCGAAAGAGGCCAAAGCATTCTTGCCGATCTTCGAGGATTGCGCCGAATCTATCAGTATGAAATGGTTGGAAATCATTGGGAGTAGTAACGGTCAGAGTGTTGTTATCGACGTTCTATCTTGGCTCTCGCGTGGTGTGTTGGATGCAATCGGTCATGGTATGTTTATTTGTCTTTTCCTCTGAAGGGTAAGTTGGGATTGCGCACCATCTCAATAGCCGCTTTTGATGTCCAATTCGGCACCGTCCAAGATGATTCGCATCCCCTCTCAACGAAGTACCAAAATTATCTGTCTGTCTCTCGTACTCTTTTGCTAGGGTTGTCTCTCACCCTCATCCCAGCGGTGACATCTTTGGTTTGCCTCCGGCAGCACAAATATTCATACAAGCGGCCTCGAAGCATATTCCGACGCGGATACTCCAGTGGATGACCGATAATGGTTCAAGCCCACGGCTTGCACGCGCGCGTGATGCGAAAATTACGGTCACAAGTGTCGCAGAGGAATTAGTACGGGAGAAGGCAGCGGCCCTTTTACAAGGAAAAGGCAATCGGGATATATTTACCCTACTCGGTGTGTTACCGTTGCGTTGCTTATTACTGTTCAGCCTTGTTGAATATTTCGTAGTCAAGGCCAACATGGATGCAAATGGGAAGCAAAAGATGTCCGACGAGGAATTGTTAGCACAGATGCGGTAGGTTTTCATCGACAATTCTCTCTGTGTTCGAGATCATGAACGTGGTGTATAGTACAATTCTAATGGCAGGCCATGAAACTTCCACAAATACTATGTCCTGGATATTACTGGAGCTTGCGCGGAACCCCGGAGTTCAGTCCAGGCTACGAAGCGAGATAAGGAAGATGGAAGCCACTATCCATACACGCGGCGATTCACACCTCGAGGCTAAAGATTTGGATGGCATGCCTTACTTGAATGCTGTGATCAAGGTATCAGTATCTCCTTAGCACGCACCTCTTAATCCACCTCATCCACTCATAGGAAGGATTACGGTTCCACCCGGTAGTACCCCACAGTCTGCGAATGGCTGTTCAAGATGAAATCCTTCCACTTTCTAAGCCAATTCTCACGAAATCCGGAGATATGATCAATGAAGCACTTATTCCGAAAGGCACCGAAATCGTAATATCCATTGCTGCATACAATCGGTGGGTTCTGCGGTCGTATTAGCACGTTTCAGATGGGTGACCAGATGTGGTATGGCAGTGATAAAGACCTCTGGGGAGAAGATGCGCATGAGTTCAAGCCTGATCGGTGGTTGGACGGCGCGATGGACGACAGGAAATTACCTAGCCTTGGCGTATATTCGAATTTGTGCGCTTCTTCCTATCACGTTCCACAACATATTGACCCACGTGCTTCTATAATAACAGAATGACCTTCTTCGGTGGCACTCGGGCGTGCCTAGGATGGCGTTTTGCGTACGGTTCCATCCATTGCTACATAACAAGGAGCACAACTGATCGCAACATACAGTCTCGTCGAGGTCCAAGCATTCCTCTCGTCACTCATAGGCAAGTTTGAATTCGCGATGACGGACAAGGCCGAACGAATTTGGGGGCAGAATATTCTAGTCATGTCCCCAATTGTCGACGGCGAACTTGACCGCGGTACCCAAATGCCATTGGCTATCTCTCTGGCACCCCAGGATGATGAATAATCGACGGTTGTACCTGACAAGGGTCACGGGCGATGTTGTGTCTTTTGACAACGATGATGGTGTCATGCCATGCCATGCCATGCCAGTGAAGGCTGGTCATTTTGTACAGTGCTTTCGGTGCATAATTGGACACGATGTTGTAAACACACGACGCTACGGTCTTGCTTTCCCGCCAGAAGTGACATGTACATAGTATAACCAGTTTTGCCTTGTTTACGTGCGCACAAGTTGTTCCTCGTCTCATTATATCGGTTTCGCTCTGTTGCATGCCCCCACTATGTCAAATAGCACTGAAATGGGCGATGAGTAGTATCACAACTGAAGGGACGAAGTCGTCTGAGGACTCGGGCTACACAGGTTGCGAATGACAGTATATCTCTAGAACCAAAGTACGTTACTGAATCGATACACTAGCAGTCTACTAGTATCCTAGTATCCTCATCATCCGAGTCCAGTGTCTTATTATGTACAGGCGGTACTGTCACTCATATCCCCATCAAGATGTCTGGCCTAAGTTCTACTAGGATAATTATCCGGCAATTGAGAATCCGTGCAAGGGACAAGACGTTCTGTACCCGAGGAAGAACCTCCGGTGGTTATCCAGTTGTCACGGTCCCTCCTACATGGATGAAAGCACGGCGGCTAGGTATCCGCCATCTTGGAGCCCAGCTGTTGTGTTTCCTCGGGGGCAACTGTGTCATGGACGAAAGTGAGCAGCAGTGGAGTGACATTAGCGACCTTCAAAGTACAAAATAGCACCGTTTTGGAGGCGTTTTGGGTGCTGATTTGGGAGTGGTTTTCGGATTGACCAACGCCAAATCGATTCTCAAAACTGAGGACTGACCACAACCGTTTTGTACACTGAACGTCCCTAATACGTCACGCGTCAACTTCGACGTTTCAAAAAAATTGAAACGACACGTGTTGATACGATGTGATACGAAACGACAAGGAACGACATGACACACTAATAATTGAGCAGGCCTGGACTGCTGCCCAAGGTATTGGAGCCATTCATAAAGGTGCCTTTTTAAATTGCAAGGTGCTCGTCCATAACGATTTCTCTCTATCATGATCTCTTCTGCTGGAGTTGTGGGGCTAACTGCCGCGATTCTTCTCTATGCATTGTTCAAGCGTTTCACTCGTCCGTCTTTATCCATGATCCGCGGCCCTAAATCGCCGTCGTTCATCATAGGTAGAGTCCTTTCTCTGTGTCTGCATGCCAAGTACTTCCTTGTCACTGTTTAGGCAACTTGCTTCAGGTATTCCAACGTCCAGCTGGTGAAGCAGACTTCGCATGGCACAGTCAGTATGGCAACGTTGTTCGGTTCAAGAGCGTCTTCGGAGTAAGTCCATTTCCCCCGCTATTTCGTATTAGACCCATCTCCAACTACATCTCGACAAACCTCAGGAGGATCGACTCTTGGTCACAGACCCGAAAGCTCTGCAGAAGATATTGAACACACCGACATACAATTATTCGAAGCTACCCAATTTTCGTGTTATTTCTCGAATGTTAAATGGGAAGGGGATTATCTGGGCAGACGGTAATTGTCATCCCTTCAAATTTTCGTGTGAAATGACACACGATAGGCGAGGACCATAGGCGACAAAGGAGTGTATTGCTTCCAGGATTTGGCCCGAAAGAGGCCAAAGCATTCTTGCCGATCTTCGAGGATTGCGCCGAATCTATCAGTATGAGATGGCTGGAAACCATTGGAAGTAATAACGGTCAGAGTGTTGTTATCAACGTTCTATCTTGGCTCTCGCGTGGTGCATTAGATGCAATCGGTCATGGTATGTTTATTTTTCTTTTCCTCGGAAGGGTGAGTTTGGATTGTGCACCATCTCAACAGCCGCTTTTGATGTCCAATTCGGTACCATCCAAGATGATTCGCATCCCCTCGCTAAGGAGTACCAAAATTGTCTGTCTGTGTCTCTCGTACTTTTGCTAGGGTTGTCTCTCACTCTCATCCCAGCGGTGACATTTTTGGTCTGCCTTCGGCAACCCAAATATTCATACAAGCGGCCTCGAAGCATATTCCGACGCGCATATTCCAGTGGATGGCCGATAATGGTTCAAGCCCACGGCTTGCACGCGCACGTGAAGCAAAAATCACGGTCACTAGAGTTGCAGAGGAATTAGTACGGGAGAAGGCAAACTCCCTTTTACAAGGAAAGGGAAAACGGGATATATTTACCCTACTCGGTGTGTTACCGTTGCGTTGCTTATTACTGCCCACCCTTGTTGACTATTTTGTAGTGAAGGCCAACATGGATGCAAATGCGAAGCAAAAGATGTCCAACGAAGAATTGTTGGCACAGATGCGGTAAGTTTTTATCGACAATTCTCTCTTTATTCAAGATCACGAACATGGGGTATAGTACAATTCTAATGGCAGGCCATGAAACTACGGCAAATACTATGTCCTGGATATTACTGGAGCTTGCGCGGAACCCCAAAGTTCAGTCCAGGCTACGAAATGAGATAAGGAAGACGGAGGCCATCATCCATGCACGTGGCAATTCACACCTCAAGGCTAAAGATTTGGATGGTATGCCTTACTTGAATGCTGTGATCAAGGTATCGGTATCCCCTTAGCACGCACCTCCTAACCCACCTCATCCCTTCATAGGAAGGATTACGGCTCTACCCTGCAGCACCCCACACTCTGCGAGTGGCTGCTCAAGATGATGTCCTTCCACTTTCCAAGCCAATTCTCACTGAATCTGGAGATATGATCAACGAAATACTTGTTCCGAAAGGCACCGAAATCGTAGTATCTATCGCCGCATACAATCGGTGGGTTCTACCGTTGCATGAGTATGTTTCAGATGGATGACTGGACGTGATATGGCAGTGATAAAGACCTCTGGGGAGAAGATGCGCATGAGTTCAAACCCGATCGGTGGTTGGACGGCACAATGGACGACAGGAAATCACCTGGCCTTGGCGTATACTCAAATCTGTACGCTCCTTCCTGTCACGCTGTATAGCATATTGA
This sequence comes from Hortiboletus campestris, assembly GCA_038090935.1. Taxonomy (NCBI): domain Eukaryota; kingdom Fungi; phylum Basidiomycota; class Agaricomycetes; order Boletales; family Boletaceae; genus Hortiboletus; species Hortiboletus campestris. The sequence continues at coordinate 1,948 of JBBPNN010000895.1, read as the reverse complement.
CCCTCGTACGTTCTTTAATAACAGAATGACCTTCCTCGGCGGCACTCGGGCATGCCTGGGATGGCGCTTTGCGTACGGTTCCACCCTTTGTTTCATAACAAGGAGTACTACTGATCGCAAAGAATAGTCTCATCGAGATCCAAGTATTCCTCTCGTTACTCGTAGGCAAGTTCGAGTTCGCAATGACGGACAAGGCAGAACGGATTTTGCGACAGAATATGTCAGTCATGGCCCCGATGGTCGATGGCGAACTTGACCGCGGTACACAAATGCCATTGGCTATATCTCTTGCACCGCAAGACGTTGAATAATGGATGTCCGTATTCGACAAGGGGTTATGGATGATGTTGTGTCGTTTGACAATAGTGATGGTGTCATCGGTGCCGGTGAAGACTGGTCATCTTGTATAGTGCTTTCGGTGCATAATTAAACACGATGTTGTAAACACTCGACGTTACGGTCTTACTTTCTAGCCAGAAGTTGTTAGTGATTCAAATCTGAAAACATGTAGTATACCCAGTTTTGCCTTGTCTACACTCAAGTTGTCCCTCGTTTCCTTACATTAGTTTCTCTCCCCCACTGCGTCAAATAGCACCGAAATCGATGATGTATCACAACCGAACTTGAAAGGACGAAGTCGTCTGAGGACTACGCACACCGCGGATGACATCATATCTCTAGCTAAACAAAAGTGCATTACTCTATGTCGGTACAGTCTATATCCCCGTCATCCAATGTCTTTGTACAGGCAGTGCTGTCTGAGTCACTCGTATCCTTATGAGGATTTCCGGCCAGTACTTTACTAGGGTGCTTGACAGGCAGTGGAGAATCCGTGCAAGAGATGCGACCTTCTGTACCCAAGGAAGAACCTTCGGTGTACCAAGTGACTTGAGAAGTTCGGCATTGCGGAACGAGGCGATGGCTATGATGAGAAAATCCGGAGAGTCCGGCCAGTTGGATGGCTATGGGGAAGGAAAGACGCAGAGCAGCGGCTGTACCACATCGACGGGGATAGGAGCAGCTCGACCAAGTGTGGTGTTTGAGGGAAGTTGGGAGATTGTTTAGCCTCAACCAGATCAAGGTGTCGCAAGCTCATCTTGACTACTCCTGCGGGACAAAGTATATACTCCTGGAATGCAGGCAGTGCTTTGATGGAAACCCTAGAAATCCTATCAAGTACTGTCACTCGTGTAATCGTGGAAAACAAGCATTTACTTCCACTCTCTCGCCCTTTTTAAAATTGGTTACACTCTCGCCGACGACTTCGTTTTCGCCAGCACCTTCACAGCCCGTATGAGTCTCTTTCTAATATTGCCAGACTTTAATGACAACTTCGCCAGGCGCGTTTCTTAGGACCAACCTGGAAAGCTACTGACTTTTCATGATCCAGATCGGCTGCGGTAGACGCCATGTTTCCTTGTTCGACACGGTGCGAGATATGGGGGAGAGCGTGCGTAAACACATTTTCCCTCGGACCGGGAATCTTCGGATTGCCCTCTTAGTGTTTTGCATAGAACTAGATTGGTCAGTTGCTACACAAATTGACAATGTATACGTTTGTCCGAGATAGGTGGGAAGAAGAGAATCATCAGAATGATTGCATCCGAGTCTGAGAGAGGTTTAGTAATGCATCAATGGTGCCCACCTCCGCGCCATGATGGTCATCAACGATTGTAAGGATGGTCTAATACAGATCGCTTCGGGTTAAAGTTATCCCGCGGGAACAATTATCAATACTCCCATCAAAACGTCAAAGCAGGCTAAAGGCAGGCTTAGTCACCATTCCCGAGAGCCGGGTTTGGCGATGCGGCGCAAGCAGGTTTACCAATCCATGCTTTCACGACGCGTTTTGCAGAATTTAACTCGGGTGAAAATGTCGTCCGAAATGTGAAGACCGCACTTGGAATATAAGTTGGCGTTTGGGCAACGGTAAGACTTGAAGTTTCCC
>JBBPNN010000894.1:0-14330 GCA_038090935.1 Hortiboletus campestris | reverse complement strand
ACACTATAAAAGACATGGCCTTAAGCCTGTCTCAATAACGATTCTACTTTTCGTCCTTCGCTCCCTCCTCTCACTCAGTACCTCTGAGGCTAGCCATCCACTATCCTCATTCCCTGAGACGTCTCTATCTGTGTTCTACACAAGAGACATATCTTTGTTACCAACCTAGAACCTATCAGTGAGCATTTCCCACTGATATCATTACCCTTCTTGCCCCTGCGTAATCAGGTATTCCCGATAGACTGGGCTCAAGATCACAAAACTTGTAGATCTACATCTGGCTATGCAATGTTTCTTGCAAATGAAATATGTCATCTCTTGGCTATCCCAACATCAACAGAAAATTACATTGTCCTCTACCAAAGCAGAATATGTTGGCATGACAGAAGTGGCTAAATAATTATCATGAATTCAGATTCTTTTTTCCAAGTTAAGATTTAATCTCAAAACAATTTCACTTTTGTGTGATAATCAAGGTGCTTTGTTTCTTACTTCTAATCCTGCTCAAGAAGGTCATTCAAAACACATTGAAATTTCAAAACATTATATCTGTGAATATGTTACAGATGGGAAGATCAAACTCTATTATATTCCCACAAATAAACAAGTTGCACTGACAGATATCTTCATAAAGAATCTAACTTGGCAACATTTTGAGGACAACAGGAAACACTTAACCCTTGCCTGCTATCCATCTTCATTATGAATAGTAAGGTGGAGTGTTAAAATTCTAAAATTCTAAAATTATCTTTTGACTTTGTCTGGGTCACTCTTCATGATTACTAATACATTCTAGATCCATGACATCACAAGTTCTAGATCTTTATGACATCAGTATGACATCATTTCTATTCTTATCCAGATGACATCATAGCACACCATTATGATGTGATTTATAGCCATTCACATACCATTGGCATTCCACAGTACTATTGCACCATTGCTTCTCACAATTATTTCAACATCATACCTCCTTGTCTTTATAGACAAGGATCACAATATATACAAACAAGTCTTGTACTGTTTATAAACCTGAGTGATTCCACTCTTAGAATACTAACCTTTCTCTCATCCCACTGAGTGATAGCTCCTAGCAAACAGACTTGCAAGTGTGAAGTACCTAAGTGAGTATTCTCCTCACTGGTTCACCCTTTGCTGTTATATCTGCACTCAAAGAGATTTTGCACTCTCTTTAACTGACACTCGCAAGGGTGTGCCATACTAACACCTGAGGCAAGATTGGATATGTACTTACAACTTAGTCAATACTTATTTGTAAACACATTTTCCCTGGGAAAAAGAAAAAGTTCATAATAAATGTTATTTAACATTTTATGAAAATGCATTTTACTATATATGAGAAACATAATCTTCCAAAAGAAGAATAATAGCTTAGCTAAATTTATTCAAAATAATAACTAAGGGTTGGTCATGCTTACATATTATACCACATATTCCAAAAAGAAATCAACTTTGTTGCTGTCACAAAGTCCAAAAATATATTCTGCATCTGAACAATAAGCATATTAGTAATCATGAATTCTCATTGCCTGGACTCAAATATTACTCATGTACAGATTCAAAATAGAGTTTTAAACTTTGTGGTAGCAACAAAGTCAATATTTTTTTTGAAATATATGGTAAAATATGTAAGCATGACCAACCCTTAGTTATTATGTTAAATAAATTTAGCTAAGTTATCCTTTCTCTTTTGGAAGACTATGTTCCTCACACATAGTAAAATGCATTTTCTTACAATGTTAAACAATATTTATTCTGATTTTTTTTTCTTTTTCCCAGGGACAATGTGTTTACAAATAAGTATTGACTAAGTTGTAAGTATATATCTAGTCTTGCCTCAGGTGTGACAAATAAACTGTCGGTATCATATCAGCATTTCTTGTTATGGTGCGAGTTTGGCTACAGACAATTTAGAAAGTGAGACCTGGATCTTTTGGGTCCTGGAATTTTGAGTGACCGACACTGTAGGTTGCGATATGGTAATTAAGCTGCTGAGTACATGATGCCCTGGTGTCACATCGGCTTTGACCGGGTCCATCTACTACAGCCTAGCCGAGCGCGGTGGGTATCAAGCAACCTTTTTTGCACCCGCAGCACGCCGATTTCATTTGTCAAAGGCAGCCCACTGCTTTGAGGCTAGATGTGTTGCAAGTACGACCGGTCCGACTGCACTAAATCTGGCTTGTAACCTAACCGTTCACCGCCACCGCCCACTTTGAGTCTTTTTGAGTCGCACCAGCTCCCTCATCCGAGCCACCGGAACAACTCAAGCGCCATGCCAGCACTTCAATCGAGGCACTACTACACTGTATTCGTCTGCCTCAAACATCATGCATGTCACTTCTGAATCCAATCACTAGCGGATTATGATCGGACGCCCGAACGAATCATAAGCTCACTACGGACGAACGAGGGCGAAAACCGGAGCCAGAACCAGGAACGACGAAACCTACCAAACTTGAATGACACGGCAGGCGCAGTCCGTGTGCACTCAGAGTCGCACGCGTACGATGCCGATCAATTGAAACCGAGTCCAAATGCAGTCCTCCTGGAAGGTATACGCTGTGTACACACAGGAACAGCCTCTATGTACTAAAGTATCCACATAATATATACTTACGAATGAATGGGGTACTCTAATGAGGTGTGGAATAAACTTAAACGAGCAAGCACATCTAGAAAACGGGCTGAACGAACGCAGTTCACCATTTTCAAAATCTATGAAGTTCAATGTTCTCTGATTCCGTCACAGTAGACGGGTTGGTTTCCGGGAACATTACACCCCCGTGGTGATCCAAATGTTCTAGGGGAAAAACTATCATCCAAGTTCATGACGGCCCAGTCAACTTGGATAGTGAAAACTCACCCGATGAGCGGACTGACTTCGTCCCCTTGCTGTGCAGGTCAATCTTGGAGCCGTCACACACCCCCGATTCGACATTATTGTGTATCGCATCCCAAATGTACGCTCTAACATTCAAGTTGGCGAGGAGCGTGTTACAGTAGACCGAGCAAAGCGGAACACCAAACACCGAAGAGAGGAAAGTGAGCGGGGAGGAGTGCAGCTAGGTGTTTGCGTCAGGTTTGAAGAGGGGGAAAGCCGGATAGGGTGCCAGTGATGAACGACACGCACGAGGATGGCAGTCAAGAGGGCAAACGCGGCTGTCCAGATGCCCGTGTTTATCGCAAACACGGTGAGGCGTTGAAAAATGTGTGCCTTACTTGTGGCCAACATTCAGATGCGTTTCTCGGCGGCGTGACACAGACGTTGCACATTTACCTTGAAGGTCCAGTGGCAATCCCCTTGCGGAAAAGTAAAAATATCGAGAGAACAGCGATCAGGATATCTACCGCGGCAGCGACAGAGAGTGCCGAAGTGGTTATATCCTGTCCGCCCGATGCTCAGGTCGTTGGGTTGAAACATGAAACATATCCCTACCATGAAGCTTTTCTCGCGGAACACACTGAGCCCAGCAAGATGCATGCTGAAAGCAAATAGTAAATTAATATGAGCAAATTGCAGTCTGTACAAAGGAACAGACGAACCGATCCACATTATAGAGCACTCTCCATACGTAAACTGCGAATACAATATTCAGCGTTCACCGATATGAATGCGATTAACGACAGCTTACTGCTGGTGCACACTGATATTCAGAACGAGCCCTGTTAGACTTCAGTTCCCCGAGGATATGCGAAGTCTTACCAAGCTGGTAAAGTGCTGATGGAACCTACACAACAGGGCTTAGGTGACATTGGATTTTGCTAGGCATATCAAATCCCTACCCATATGAGTGGTGCCACAATGTTCTTCCCGCTAACTGAACGGTTGTGAGTAAATGGGAAGAAACTCAAAGGTTCATACGCACAAACGTAGATTCGATAGACGAAAAAGCCTTGTGCAGGTACCGCAACCAGGGCCTGAATGGCATAAGTCCTATCGTTCTGAACACAGAAAATAGACGTGTACCGTGAACAGCATCTGTATCTGCTACGTGTGGGTAGACTTTCAAAGACGCCAAGTGTGGAACTTACAGTGAGTTCACTGGGGAGAATATCGGGGGGTGAAAAGTGGAGTTCTGGAAGAAACGACTCACGGTATCCCGCTCAATGCTGACCATTCGCTCGTCGGGTCAGCCATAATGTATTTGTATGCTGTGTGGGACATAAGATGAGCGAGAACAAGAGGTGTGAGTGCTGTAAGTGTCAAGATACCAACCACCAGCGGTAGCGAAACCTTCATGCACCGAGTCGAGCACCCTATCCCAAGCGTCAGGGGCGTTTCAAACTGAGGTTCAAGAATCATACCATAGAGCTGCAACCTGCGAAGAACGTTACATTGTGACGCTAGTTATATTTATGACTTGAAGCTGACTTACAAAACTCTTCATGAGCAGGGAATCACGGTCCCGGTAACTAGAACGAAGACTTGTATGCTGACGAAAGAACTCAGGAAGCGGAGGCCATACTGGACATAATAAAAGACTCTAATCGAATGACAAGAAGAGTCATTTCATCACTGCCAGCAACTTCGAAAGAAAAGCACTTACGTTTGCATGCAAGTGACACTGTAAAAGCCGGTGCACATGATGGCAGAAAAGAACAATGCTCCATGTACCGATCCACATAGTTGGCCAAGCTGGCATGTTGACATGATTTGTACTTCCCCGACCGCGCTTCAATTGGGAGGAACGGGGAACGGCGTCGAAGTGACGGGGATCGTAACCAGTTCATATATATGCACGCTATGGATCTTCTGCCACCTCGCCACGACTATCGGATAAGCTTAAAGTTGTGGTAAAAAATCCCGACCCATATTCGCAAGTAAATTCTGTCTGGTGCCTTATCTTCATAGGTCCGGTTGCTCGTCGACGGACGAATGGCAGGCACGAATCGTTTCGGGGGAGCTGCGCGGGATACTAGTACTAGCCGCACGACAGAATGTCAAAACGTAATCATTTTGGAGACGACCAAGTTGGCCAAATGTGACGCATGTGACGCTTGGCGTTGGTCCCACCTGAATCTGCAAATTCAACGCAGTTGGTTGCGGGGATTGTGATTGTGGTGCCCCTCGCGGGTTGGTTATCTACAACGCCAGTCGCAGATGGGCCCGGAGGCATGACGACCTATTCGACGACGACCTAAGGCCACAGAGAATCAGAAAACGAACCCGCGACAAGAAACCGACAACACGACGCAGACCAACCTATGCTGACATGCACAGCATCACCTGCCCATCACCTCATCCTCAGCTTCCATCCCACGCCATCAGCTCTCTCAACCGCCAACGCCACTTCAAACAGCTTGGGATGAAACACGATCACATCTCACTTGCACCAAGATTGATCGGCGCCTCAGGTGGTTGCAAAATGTGGAACGACCGGAGCAATACGACAAGGTTGATATAGAGCGCTTGATTTGGTTTGTGACGCCTTGGCCGGAACATACTCTGCTCGCGTCGTCGACGTGAAACGAGATCAAACAAGCAACACAGCGTACCTTCGGCCGAAGCCGTACGTGTAGAAAATGCATTCGCATGTCCGTCCTCTTCTGTGGGCCAGTGCTGAGAATTGAATGTCTTTAGATCTGGTAACACCACTGGGTCCCGCAAGAACGCCCTGTGGGGGCAAGTAAGGATATATAGTCAATGCAGGAGACGAGGTGAAATGATGGAATTTCCTCGTATCCTCCACTACAACCGCCACGTACTATGCCACCCTAACCCGATTCAACCTGTCCGGGAAAGCGCAATTTCGTATCGACGAAACTCCTTGAGCTGTCGACCATAGTCAGGCACGTATTTCAACTGTGGGATACGATCCACAAGATACGCTCCTGGCCGCAATGCCGCTTGTAAGTTCACCACCACGTGACGGACACGCACCGCCTCAGTCAGTGTTGGACGTCTGGACGTCTTACCATACATCACACGCAAAAATGACCGTGTAGCCTAACTAGAACGCGCGCACGCACGCACGCATTCAGCCCTTCAACCCACCGCAACGCAGAAGCACTCAAAGAACCAAGACGCTCCCGCGCCGTAAACTCAGACACATACCGTTGTACATGTTGCACAGGTCGTTTCGAGTCGTTCAAAACTTCCAGAATAAATCCTTGGTGGTCGCTGCTTGGATCTCTTCGTCCTCCGCCGCCGCCCTGGGTTGAAGATGCGTATGTGTCGCTCGCCTGAGACGACGACGAAACGCTCTCGGCGGGTTCAAGTTCGAAGATGAGACGCACCCCGCCCGAGAGGAAGCCCGCTGCTGAGAACAGGTGAGGGCAAAAGATCACGTTTCGCCTTCTTTTTCCATGATCTCGGGCGTTGCCTGTGGGAGGGGGTGCCACATGAGTGGTCTGGACCGAATGTACTGGGACAGTAAGTTAATGAGACGTACGTCATGAGACCAATCACCAATGACGATTGTCGCGTGGCTACCACACCGAAGAGGTATGACAGGTCCACACTGAAGTACTGATCGATCATGTGCATGATCAACAAGGCGAGCTCGTGTGCGATGCTGGGAAAACAAAGAAGGGGCGGGGCTGAGTTACCCGTGCCGGGGCCTTGAGCCGAAACGATTTGTACGAGTACACGTACTTTTGTTTTGGAGTCGGGGTCACCAAGAACCCTGTCGCAGGAGGACCAGGGGAAAGCGGGACGCCTTTTTTTGCGCAGGATTTCCAACAAATTTCTTGGACGAGTGCAGTCGCGGTGGCTGCGCCTTCCACTGGCAGGGTGACAGAGCTGGCAATACCTCAACGAGGGGACGTGGTCTCGGGGTACCACTGGAGTGGAGAAATCACTTGAGCCGATCCGATCACCCACACTTTGACCAATCCGAGTGCCCTAGGTTATTCATACTATCATGATGCATCGTCGTTAATTTCGAGAATTGAGGACGTGGATTGGGCCTGCGGAGGTGTCACGATGGAAAGCGCATCTATAATGTTGCAGCTTCCCATGTTGGCTTCACACCCTCACTAGTGGCAATGTTCTAAATTCTCTTCAATATTCTCCTTGCGCTCTTCAAGTTGTCTGAAACTCATGAACACTAATGTTTTCCTACTTGTGCCATCGCCAGACATTCACGCCAAGCCAAACCCGCCGTCGACCCCGACGCTAAGGCTATCTTGATTCCCTTGAAGGCCGCGCGCCCACAGCCCCCGCACGCTCAAGATAAACCAAGGGGTGAACGTGCATACAGGAAGAAATTCTCGCGGATGTTGCCTGCCCTGCTTCTGTTAAAAGGCAACCCCAAGCCCCGTGATGCTATCGCAGAAGAGATCACCGTTAGAACGGGTGTCTTGTTCGTTGACTGCTAATTAACCAGGTAGGTGACCTGGGTAGGATTACTGCTTCAAGTTTGCCGTACGCTTGAAGCAGGCTCGTGCAATGGTTGGGTTGCACAACATCACCGTTTTGCAAAATCGTTAACAACGAACTTTTTTCCCCTTCTCCCTGGCTGCGCCTACAGGCCACAACTGTGACTCGGATCTGATTGCCGAACGAGAGCGTGGGCAATGGATTTCTCTTCTCGATCTTTCCACGCGGTTGGTTCATTTTTTTGGGCCGGTGTTTCGCGTCTCTATCTTACTTCTACCGCAGTGCCTTGTGCCCTTTCCCCGGAAGCTGTTTCACCTCGGCCCCGCTCGATTTGCAATCTCCGAACTTGTTGCCTTTCCCATTCTTCTCGCTTCTCATCCATATGGAACTCAGTAGCCACCTGAATGCTCGACTCTGCCGGGCGCTGCAGGCTTTGGGCATTAAAGTCACATTCTCATGGCTATGGCAGTGTCATGTTCCTCGCCATGCGCACACCTTCCTGATCTATCATTCCGTCCATCATTGGCCATGCTGGCACACACCACTCAACGGTTGTCATAACGAAGAGAGCTGATCTCGCGGCCTGGCGTCCATATGGTGAGATACCTCATGGGTGCGCTGCTGTTCCGCTGAGAATTTTGGGATCGTTCACCCAGAAGTGGTATCTCCTCGTCCATTATCTGAGGCATACTGATGGGCATCGATCACAAACCATAAGAGGACGCTTGGTTGCTCTTGCTCGAGCAAGTAATGTTGTCGAGGATGACGAGCTCGTTGCACCCTGACTTTGTCGCGCTTGCCTAGTAGCTCTGGCCCGGCGTCAGCCAGAACTTATTCGGTCGTCTCCGGTCTCTAAGTCATTCCAGACCCCACACATGGCCGAGTGAACGTGGTATGTCTGCAGTTCAGTGAGAAGCTTGTCTGATTGCCTTATAGGAACTATGTTGATTCGGCAACAGCATGGCCTAGTCTGGATTTCTGGGAACACTGTAGGTCTGAAGGCGGACGATTCCACCTACCTCGATCCCAATGGTACGGGACGGAACCTTTTCAGGCTGCAGTCTATGAACTCATATAACGAACACGATATAAGCCTGCCAGCTTCAGCTAGGTTTGGGTTCCCCAAGCCATGTCAGCGTTGATATTAGCCATCTGCCTGAGGGCTGCCGCGACAGAACCTGGCCCGCTGTCTGTAAGTCGTCTGCTTTGTCTGGATGTTACCAGGGTCCAACCTTTTTACCAGGGTTCGTTTGACATGTTCCAGTATAACAATCACAATCACTGACATGCTTTTTTTTCTTATGGCGTTTATAAGGTGTGTTCGTGATCTCTGAGCTCTGTGTCGTATACTGACTTTGTACCCGGGAAGTCGGCGCTAATTGGCCCAACCAGGTTAGGGTTGAATGGACGTCCGTCGTCGGTGTCTCTGACGGCCACTTTTCAGGGTGAGATAGACAACATCGAGGGTGTCAACAACCAATCGCCCGACCGGGGAACTCTTCATACCAGGCCTCTCGTGCCGTTGTCGGTATCCTGTTCCTGACATCCTCCAAGACTGTGCGCAATCAGGCAAGCGCTGGGAGACTGAGTACGTCCCTTCGTCGTTTGTGAAAAAAACCTTAATTTCTCATTTGTACCCGGTTCTGAAATAGCGTCCGAATCAACCACGATGTCTATTCCACAGGTAACTCCAGACTTTGATGTCGAACTTGCCTGACGGGAACAGCTTTGGACTAAATTTTCAACCATGTCGATGGTGGCTGGTGAGTTGCCCCCATGTTTTCTCTCCGACGCATCGGGAGGAAGAGATGACTGATCTGACGACGTAGGCACGCGATCGACCGGAGCTCGCAGGACATCACGATCTGGTTCTGGGAATGCGACGACGGATCCGTCCACGTTAAAGTCCAGAACCCAGGAGGCGCCGTCACGCCAGACAACTGGGTCATCGATCGCTACATGTACATGAACGTGCTTCTCGAAGCAATCATTGCATTGTTGAAACGATAATCACTCGGGGCTTACTTTGACAACACGAACTGCGACTTGTCGTCTCGTCTCGGACCGGTGAACACGAGCATCCATCCGACGTTTTGCACACCAGTATGTCAGTGGCGTTGAGTTGGACTGCTTTGCGTGTACAGGCAGAGACAGGGCTGGCCGCTGGTAACACTTACGGCTCGAGCGGGTGCCCCTCGAGTTGTGTCGGTGAGCATGAGCACTACAAAGTGGACCGCACCGCTCGATGCGGAAGAGAGAGAGAGAGTCACCTTTTCTTTGGGTCAGATCAAATGAACGACAATCTGAGATCCGTCAGGGAGAGTGACAAGAGGTGTTTTGTACCTCGGAACGTACTTGTATCTCGTCCCTGTATGTATTACCCGAGTCAACTCTTTTCTGTACCCATAGATTTTTCGAGGTGGTATGCGGTCATTTCCCCAACAACTCATTCCCTCTTCCAGTTTACCATGGCATGTCAGTATTTTACATTACCGCATGTGCTAGTGCGTTCAAAAGTACATGGCAAGGGCACACCAAGGGTCGTAGCTCACCACCTGCCATCCCACCCAGGTTCATACACTACGCTCCGCCGTTCAAGCATAGCCATCCTTTCCAGCAACGACACCATAGGCACATCCTCCCTTTTCAAACATCTTGCGTAGATCATCTGCAAGTTCTCTTGGCTTCTCATAAGCCGGAAAGTGTCCTCCACTATCATGATCAAACTCGGCTTGCATCCGGAAGCTTCGTCGGACCCAACTACTCCCCAAAAAAACCAAGGTAAATCTTCATACCTTGAGAGAAGTCCGCAAAAAAAGGCGAAAAACTTACGCTCTTGGAACGACGCCAACTTCTTTGGGGAAGAACGAGGCTCCCATCGGAATAGTGGGTGATGGAGGTGACTGAAACGTCGGCTTCGATGTACCCCCCATGACCTCATAATAGATCCTCAACGACGCGGTGGGACCAGCACGAGAGAACCAATACATGGAGATCCACGTCAGGACTAGCAGCGTTCGATCAGCACAACCGCGCTCGACAAAGACGGTCGCGCATACATACCTTCGTCGTCTTCCCAGGGATAACCGTCCGTCCAATGGTGCAATTTCTCGTAGATCCAGGCGAGCAAGCCGATGGGACTGTCCGCGAGCGAATAACCGAGCGTCTGGGGTTGGGTGCATTGTTCTACAAAGTAACCCCTACCGCGACTTTGGAACCACCGCGTGCGTGCTAGTCCCTCCTTTTCTTTCGCAGTCCAGGGTGTCAACAGGTAGGCGATGAACGACAGTGGCTCTCTTAGGGGAGAAGGGGGTAGACCGCTGAAAGAAACCATGGGTATCGCGTACGGATGACGGTGGGAGGTGTCTAGGACTTACCGCGCAAAGTTTGTGTGCCAGGCCTTGTGGTGTTTTCCGCCGTATTCCAAGGCCATAGTGTACGTGACCTGCGCTGAGAGATGAGTCATTCATTGCGTATCTCATCTGGAAAGCATACCAAGAATCCCCAATCACCGCCCTGTGTGACTATGAGACGGTGATCAGTCTACGTGCAGGAGGACCTTTGACGGCGTGATCTCACCATACTCGTTATATCCCAATGCCAACATCAACTTGTGCGCAAGCTACGAGGAAATATGAGAGATCGAAATGCCTCCTGCGTCTATCAGAATATCTGTACCTCTGCGTATTGTTTTCCCACAAAGCCCTGCTTCCGGGGAGCTTCCGAAAACCCATACCCGGGTAGACTCAATGCCACCACGTGGAAGCTAGGACGGTCCGGGGACGAATCGGTCAACAGCGGGAGCAACTTTCGAGCCTCGTAAAAGCTTCCGGGCCCTAGACACCAACACGATGAACAACTCCCGAAACACGCACGCACGACACGCAGCCCGATCGGAGGACCTACGTACATCCATGACAAAAGAGCAACGGAATCGCGTTCGTCACGGTACTCTTTGCGTGCACGTAATGCACGTTGAGCGTCCCAAAGCCCTCGACGTCGATGTCCCGCGTGAACATGGGCAGGGCGTCGTTGAGCGCCTTCTCGTGCGTGCGCCAGTCGTACCCGTTCTTCCATCGTTCCACGAGTCTCTTGATGTCGGACAGAGGGACGCCGTATGTCCAGTCTGCGTCCTCGAGTTCGTCGGGGAGTGTGGCGAGCTCGAGTTTTCGGCGGAGAAAGTCGAGTTTGTCGTCTGGAATGGCGATGGTGAAGGGTGTCTCGGTCATCGTGGTGTGGATCGGGACGAGGGTGATCCACCTGCTCGTGGGAGGTGATGCTGGAGTAGAAGCTGACCTTGGAGAGGAAGCGCAGCATCGAGCATTCCCAATCAGGACTAGCTCCTGATCCGTCGGGCGCTTGTGCACATCAATTGAGTTTTGACACTCGAAACGCGGAGCACCTTTGGAACAGGTGTATGGACGCTCGATATGGATATGTTTCTGGGTCCTGTGTAAGGTCGAAAAGAATATCTGAGAGAGTCGAGACTCGTCTGGGAGCGGCTGAATATGCCCGTTGCCCAGCCAACGCGGCAGTAATTTGAGTATCAAATGACGCCGCCCCCAGAATCATCTCACGGCAGTCTGACAGTTTTCAACCAATCAACATACGGACCCTGCCAGGGGCCAATTCATATGTGGAAACATGAAATAGATCAAACCGTCATACAAACAACACGACAAAATCGACATCTCAAGTCGACATTGATCCATGTTGCATAATCCAAAGTTTGGTATCATTCAGGGATATCCATCCTTTCCGGGGACAACGCCATAGGCACCACCTCCCCTTCCAAACATCCTTCGCAGATCGTGGGCCAGTTCGTTTGGGAGTTCGTGCGCTGGAAAGTGTCCCCCGCTGTCATGCTCAAATTCAGCTACGATCTGATTGCCTCGCCGAACCCAACTGCAGGAAAAACACAGGTATGACATAAGTCAGGTGACTGATTGGACGAAACAAGGCCTAGGCCAAAGAACTTACGCCTTTGGCAAAACCATGATGTCTTTGGGAAAGGACGAGACACCCATCGGAATGTTCGGATACTCGGGTGCTATCGATAAAGTCGATTCACCCTTTAAAAACTCAAAGTAAATCCTCAGGGAGGCAGTTGGGCCAGCACGCGAGAACCAATAGATGGACACCCAGGTTAGAACTGCCATAGGTCAATATGGCTGTGCATGAGTTGTGCTACGTTACTCACTTTCATCGTCTTGCCAAGGATAACCGTCTGTCCAGTTGCGCAGTTTTTCGTAGATCCAAGCGAGCAACCCCACGGGGCTGTCTGCCAACGAATAACCCAGAGTCTGAGGCTGGGTGCCGTGTTCCGCAAGGTAACCACTGCCTCGGTTTTGGAACCATTGTGTACGCGCCAGACCTTCTTTCTCTTTCGCAGTCCAGGGTGTAACTAGGAATGCGAGGAATGACAATGGCTCCTTTGAGGGAGACGGGGGTTGTGCACTGGGGTATTGCTTGTGCCATTGCTAATAAGCGACGCAAAGAACTCACAATGGCATATTTGTGTGCCAGGCCTTGTTATGTTTTCCGCCGTATTCCATAGCCATGTGGCGCGTGATCTAAAACAGTTGGATACCATACCACGGACGATGTGATCATGCAGACATACAAGGTATCCCCAGTCTCCGCCCTGTGTGACTACAAAAGTGCGATGAGTCTACTGTTGGAAGAACGATGATGATCTGAGCTTACCATACTCGTCGTACCCCAATGACAGCATCAATTTATGTGCAACCTACGTCAACATGAGTGGTTGAACGTACGGCGGATAGATGAGAACATACCTCGGCGTACTGTTTGATGGTAAAGCCTTGCTTCCGAGGAGCCTCAGAAAACCCGTATCCAGGTAGACTGAGGGTGACCACATGGAAGCTGGGATAGCCGGGGAACGAAGTGGTCAAGAGAGGCAATAGCTTTGTGACCTCGTGGAAAGTTCCTGGCCCTGGGTAGTCCATTAAGAGTCTTGAGACCCCGATCAACAAACAATACGTACATCCATGACAATAGAGCAAGGGAATCGCATTTGTCACGGTGCTCTTTGCGTGCACGTAGTGAATGTTGAGCATCCCAAAGCCATCGACGTGGATGTCTCTTGTGAACATGGGGAGCACATCGTTGAGGTCCTTTTCATGCTTTCGCCAGTCGTACCCGTTCTTCCACCGCTCCACGAGTCTCTTGATGTCGGACAGAGGGACACCGTATTTCCAGTCTGCGTCCTCGAGCTCGTCGGGGAGTGTGGCGAGTTCGAGTTTGTTGCGGAGGAGTCCGAGTTTACCGTCGGGAACGGATATTGTGAATGATGTTTCGGCCATTGTGAGTGGTGAAGTCTTGGAGCGAGACTCCCACGATGTTTACCAGAAGCGCTGGTAACTATGGGATTCGGCAGATCCACGGCGACAAGCCGGTTCCGATGTGGATGTTCTGTGGTCGACGCCATCGCAGCTGGCGGGTGTGCAGGGTCGTGGGTCCCCGCGCAGAGCGGCACATTTGCTATCAGCTGTGGGGAAGAGCGTCCATATCAGGTGACGCGATGGCGACGAATGGATTCACCTATGGAGATAGCGAGCTCGTTCGAGTGCTGGGACAAAGTGACAGATTGCACTCAGTCTCCCTGATAAAGGCTTGCGCACGGAAACACCCGCGTGTATCGGCGGGGTTGCAGATTCCTGCTGTGCCTCGTGATCTCGATCTGACACGTGGGGCAGATCTCGATCGTGAGATGCGAATCTAATTGAAATGAGCCTCGCAGTCTTTCCTTTTACCACACTTTTGGTTCCTCTTCTTCACTCTCATCGTCCTCTTTTTTCCTCCTCTCACAGATGAATGTCTCTGATCTCCTCCAAGACTCTCCGTCCCAGCACCGCAGACGCCCGCCGCCGCCGCAGCACGACTCGCCCCCGCCCTCCCAATCAGCCCCGCCAGCCCTCCCCCCCGCCTCTGCCTCCCCTCCGTCCCAGCACCAGCCACAGCA
>JBBPNN010000893.1:0-14352 GCA_038090935.1 Hortiboletus campestris | reverse complement strand
GCACTTTAGGGGAAAGCACCAAGAGAACTAGACTGGAGTTCTCTGGTGGTGGCATCGAGCCTTAAGTACCTACTGGAGGTATGTACATGTTTGGAGCGTATCTAACAATCCAGTAATTAATGGGGAATAGGGCATAGGGTAGAGAATGGAGATGAAAAACATAAGGCCAACACATGGTGTGGCAGAATGGAAGAGAAGTGTAGGCATGAGGAAAGCATGTGTATGAAAGAATGGAAGAGAAGCGTGATCAAACGCTTCTGTGAAGAAGTGAAACATAAGAAGTGTGATAAGGGAGAAGACGAGAAGTCTCGTGTGTGAATCGGAGAGAAGGATGAGTAATAGCACAAGAGAAGGGTAAAGGGCGAGAAGTGTCTGTGGGTTGCACAGAAAACGATAAGTCCACGAACATAGGGGTAAAGATAGGGGTTCTAGAATATACCGATCATAACAGCGCACTGCACAAGGTGCTCGTTGGGCCAGGTCTTGATGTCGCTGATATCGGACATGGTGGTTTGGGATGAAGAAGCACGGACTGGGCAACCCCGGACTTTATACGCCCCCACATCAATCAACAAACATTTGGACTCTGATTTTCCAACTCCGCATTGTTCCTCGCTAAAGCCTTCAGGGGTTCAGGCCTAAGAGGGGGATACTGTCATATCCCAAAATATTACAAGTCCAACTCTGTCCTCCGTCCTCACCTCCATACCAACTCTGGTATGATTTCCCCTTAGGTACGACCCCTGACTCTCGGACCTCTTGTCCTATCTCCGTCTCATTGTTCCGTTTCGATCATATGACCTTTGTTCTGTAATAGTATTAGTCTTACTTCCTCTGACCTGTGTTTCACTTAGGAGCACAGCTCTGGTAATACTCACATTCCGATCTTTCTTACCAATCCCTTACACTCCGTTACTAATCCTATGTTTCCTCTGAAGCATGTAAACTCCTAGAATTCCGTCTTGTATTCTTTAGTTCGAATATTAACTTAGATTCAGCTCCTCTCTTGAGTCTTGAAAACTCTCCTCCAATTCTGACTCGACTTCACTGTCCAACAGTGTTAAGTCTTACCTCCGACCCTCCGACTCTCCAAATCCGGGACTGACTCTGACAAGGGCACAGCACATACGCTGAAGCCAAGGTCCCACATGCCTTGACTAACTCTGGAGTTCCGGAGTTTACTCGGAGTTCCGGAGTTTACTCGGAGTTGACCTGTTCTTAACAGTTTCACTTTATGTTTCACATTCTCTTACATGTTTTATCCATTACAGAATCCTTCAACCAACCATGAACCATAACACTGAAAGATAGGAGGCATCGGGCTAGCGAATGACAAACTCCTCTTTAAGCAG
Source organism: Hortiboletus campestris (assembly GCA_038090935.1). Classification (NCBI taxonomy): domain Eukaryota; kingdom Fungi; phylum Basidiomycota; class Agaricomycetes; order Boletales; family Boletaceae; genus Hortiboletus; species Hortiboletus campestris. Next base: position 13,000 of record JBBPNN010000893.1, on the reverse strand, counting down.
GGCTCATAACCTATCAGGATAACCCAATTACACAGGGGCAAGAAGGGTAATGAATCAGTGGGAGATACGCACTGATAGGTTTATGGATGGTAACAAAGTCTTCAGAGTATCAGAACAAGAATTGGAACAGTTAATGTTCTAAGGAGTTCTGAGTGAGGGAAGGGAGCGAAGGATGATAGATAGAATCATTATTGAGACAGGCTTAGGGCCATGTCTTATATACTGTTCAGTGATGAAACATGTAAGAGAATGTGAAACCTGTATCACATCTTATGACACAATGATGTCATAGTCTAGACCAAAGATAAAAATAGCTTTATCTAATAATGGTGAGTAATATGAATAGCATAAAGATAAGGTTGTAGACCATTCTAGAATCTGGTATCAGGAATGAATATTAAAATATGAAATACCAGAATTCTCAACATGATCACTCATCATCTTCATTAATCAAGCTCACCCCTGGTGACAAGCCATCAGGGAAGAACAAGAAGGATGTTTCTGCTGCCATTGTAAAGTATATTTTCAAAGATGATTCCGACCACTCCAGCTCATGTGCAGCAGAGCTGACGAGGTATATTACCTCTGTGATCAACCAATTGGGGACATGAGTATTGTAATAAACCTGTGTAGGAAGTGGTGTTTTACCCAGGCCCCAAGCTGATGGGGACATGGATGTGCCTCCCCAAAATCTTCTTGGTACATTATACAATCTGCTAACTACATTACCCTCTAACTGCCCATCCATCTAGAGGATGTTTTTTGTGTCTTTCCATATTACAAAGATCTTGACACCATCCAGGTCTGGAATCCCTTCCTTCGATAGTGAACTTGTTTCCTCCAAGCCAGGTGTCAACCATGCAGCAAACCTACTGAGGATCATCAATTCTGGTGCCAAAGCACCAGCCAATGAAAACGAGGGTGACAAAATGCAAGAGGATGATATTGAGAGAGGAATCGGAGTGCCTGTGGCTGTCAAGAATGTTGAGGGGAATGAAGACAATGTTGATATGGCTAGGTTTGACTACAATGATGATGATCAGCCCATGGTGGATCCGACATTTGTATGTTCCTTCAATCTGTTTTTTTCTACATTAGAGTCTGTTCTCAAACTAACTACTTTTTTGTCAGGGCCTGGACCTGCTGGCAAATGCCGATTGTATGCAAAAAGCTGGGATGCTGCTCAAGCATAAACTTGTGACGTGCCGGAATTCTCACCGTTTACTCTTAAAGACAAGGGAAAAACTCTCATATGGGACAGCTGCAGTGCATTCAGGCAAAGTCCATACACACACCCACCCAGCTCCACAAGCTCAGTGGCATTGAGCCTCAAAATCAGCAGCCATGCAAGTACAAGTGTATCTTCTACCAGAATCATATCATCATCAAGTTTCAAGGAACCCTTGGTGGCTCAGTTCTGTTACAGAAATCCCCTGAATGACTGAGGCTGAGGAATATGAGTTCAACTTGTGGATAACTGCATGGGAACCTGAGGACTCCACTTCCAATTTTGCCCGTTTCTTCGATCTTCCTTCTGATTCTTTTGATCCTTAGAGATCCTTGTCCGACGGAGTTCCATTCTTCTTCTGCTCTTTTTTTTCTACCGGAACTCCTGATCCTTTTCATATGTCTTCCTTTGTTCCGCTTCTGTTCCTTTCCGCAGTCTGCAGTCTTCCTGTTTCCTCCCGATTCTCTTTATGGCCATATCCCCTTCTAGAACGGTGCTCCACTGTTCCATTTCCCCTTTAGGACTCCTTATTCAGGGTTTGCTCACAGTATATAAACGCCCAGTGTACTTGTAGTTTCCTCAGTTAGTTCTACGCAATACAAATGTAGTATCTAGCCCAATCTGCTGGTAGATTGTGATCTACTTGTCGAGACCCTTCTCATAGTCTCTATGTCTACCAAGCATTGTAGACTCTTCAACTAGCTCTGAGGTTAACACGGCCCTCAAGCTCAAGACTTGCTACTTTATTCGTTGTTCGTCACATGACTCTCGCCGATAAAGCTAGGTTCTATGCTTAGCGTAACAAGTTCAAGGAGTTGGATCATCAAAGTCAGGCCCTTCTTGACACCAAGGGGGACACTTTGAATGCAACAGTGAGATATAACTATGCAATATGCAGGAAAGAGCTTGAAAGCCAGTGTGAAGAGTGCTTAGCCAAGCAAGTGACTGCTGAGACTGAGTTCATGCAAGAGCAAGAGCTCAGAAAGCTGGACATTCATCTCAAGGAGAAGGAGGAGCATGCCTACAACTGTCAGATTGAGATACTCCAGTTGCAAATCGAGTATCAACACACTATAACTGCTCACGCCTCAGCCACTGATTCCTTGTTTACTCCACCTACTGCCCTTGGACCCCTTGATCTCTCATTCACTCCACCTGCCGCCCCCCCTGGTCCCTTATATGCTGCCGGTCCCCTGTATGTATGTTGCTGGTCCCTTGTACGCTGCTGGTCCCTCATCATCTCTACCATTTACACCCATTCCATCCACCCCTCCCTCGTATACTGGTCGCCCTTCACTTCCTGGTTCAAGCTCGTCATTCCCTGGTGGTGTTTAGTTTCCCATTATGGACCTAGTGGTGTATTTTTCTTTGTTTGTTTGTTCTCCTGGTCTCATGCCTTGTACACAGTATGCCTGCTATATTCAGAATATGTGTGATGTATTGCCCACCGCTTCAATGAAGTGCTGCAAACAGTTCCTGCATCAACTTCACATGAAAGTGTTGTCCTGATGTTCCATTGGGAATCTCCATGACCATGGGCACATGATCTTCCCAGGGACTTGGATCAATCCAAGTCCCTGGGAAGATTGTGCGCTTCCTCTTGTGCCCAACCTGTTGTTGACTCCTGCTCAAGCCTCTCCTCGAAATGGATTATCATGTTGTGGAGGATAATGCAGCACTGCACCCAGTGTATTGCATACATCATGTCATCCTGTGACTGACAAAATACCACTGACTCTGGACAGGACTCCAGTCCTCTGGAGTTACCTTGTAGATTTTCTACTCACTCTGGAGTTGTGGACATCAATTCCAGACACTCCTTCTTTCTTTACAGTACAACATTGCCACTCAGTAATGTCCTTTACACATTTGTTATTATACTACATATTGACCCTTCATCTGACACTTATTGAGGTATGAGCTGTGCCTCCACCCATACTACAGTATTTAAACCTTTCCTTTACCTACGAACACCTCAGTTGTTTCCGCCTGTCTAGGCAGCAGCTAAAGTTAGTTTCCCTTACTTAATATTGATCACTGTACTGATTACCGTAGCTCTGGTCAACTCTGGTTGTACAGGTAAATATAGTTGTTTCCACCCATCTGGGCAGCAGCAGAGCTCTGGTCAACTCCGGTCATACAGCTCCGCTCCACTCCACCTCAGACCCTTGATTCTGTCAGTGACCAGATGTGAATACAAAGTTCCTGCGACAACTGAAACCTTCCTTTTAGCACAGCAAATGCATGTTCCACACACACACAAACCTGCAGCTATGTTTTCATGTCACTCACTTTGACTGAACCAGATCTCACCTTTGACAGATAGTGGTTATACACTTTTTGTTGTTGTGACAATGCCATTGTTCACATTGCCTTAAAAGGCACAACACACCATGGTTTCATAGGGTATGCACTGTCTGCCCATATCCAATGATCCTCAGGAATCAGCACTTCTGGATCTTGTGCCATCTTCATCCCCTGGAATGTGTTAGGGACTGTGCAACTCCTGAGGGAACTCTGGAACTCTGGAGTTTGTGTGGACGGATAGGACTTCGTAATGAGAGTGCAAGATCTCACTGGGTGCAGAGACAACAGCGAAGGGTGAACCAGTGAGGAGAATACTCACTTATGATACTTCACAGTATGAAGGACTGTTGCTTAGTAGCTATTCACTCAGTGAGAGGAGAGAAGAGCTTAGATTCTGAGTACGAAAGTACTTGGGTTTAAGTAGTGTCTAACTACTGTTTGTATCTATTGTGATATCCTTCTAAATAGAGAAGGTGGTATGATTGTGAAATAATCGTGAGAACAAATGGTGCAATGCACAGTAATGAGAGATAAAGGCCATTGGCTATTAGCCATGATTGTTACGATCGGTATATTCTCAACCCCTATCTTTTCCCCTATGTTCGTGGACTTATCGTTTTCTGCGTAAACCACAGACACTTCTTACCCTTCACCCCTTTCTCGTGCCTTTACTCACCCTTGCTTCCGTTTCACGCACAAGACTTCTTGTCTTCTCCGCTTTCACTCTTCTTATGTTTCACTTCTTCACAGAAGCGTTCGATCACGCTTCCCTTCCATTCTTTCATACACATGTTCTCCTCATGTTCATACTTCTCTTCCATTCTGCCACACCGTGTGTTGGCCTTATGTTTCTCATCTCCGTTTCTACCCTATGCCCATTTCCCCATTTACTACCGGATCGTTAGATACGACCCAAACATGTACATACCTCTAGTAGGTACTTAAGGCTCAATGCCGCCACCAGAGAACTCTAGTCTAGTTCTCTTGGTGCTTACCCCTAAAGCATTATAAGAAGGACTCTCTTGACCTGACAAGTCTTTTCTCCTACCTTTGAGTCCAAGTTTCGTTGGCAACCTAAGCACTAGCTTTAAGGTTGTTTCAATGATGGCATGATAATCGCATCATATGACACCATCTAGATAAGAATAGAAATGGTGTCATAGTTATGTCATAAAGGTCTAGAACATGTGTCGTCATGGATCTAGAATGCATTAGTAATCATGAAGAGCGACCCAGACAAGATAAGATAATAACTATCAAATCATAGATTCTCAATACTTCAGCTTCAGCTTATGTGCTGTGCCCTTGCTGTCGTTTGTGTCCTGTATTTCAGAGCGAAGAGAAATAGAGGAGAAGGAAGAACAGGAGTTTATCCTAGTTGATAATCAAGCTACTATAGATGGAGTATCTAAGAGTATATATATGGAGGAGAGTACAGTATTAATAATAGGATGACTAAGACGGAGGTCAGAGAGTAGGAAAGCCGGTGCTGCACTCCAGTGAGACGAATGCCAGAGCTGTGTATGCACAGGTCAGAGGTATCTAAGAATCGGAGCTAAACTAAGTATGGAACAAGGAGTATTGTAAGTAGAAAGTGTCAGAGAGGATTAGTCAGAATACAGAGGTCCAGAGGAACGGAGATACATATAGACAGAGAATAGACCAGAAATTGCTCCTGAGGAGTGGAGTTGTGCCTGGAGGGCTGGAGTGTGCTAGGGGTAGGCACGGTATATGACAGAATGCGTAAGTGTCATGGACACTCCCAGAGTGCCCCAAACCATAGTCAACAATGAGGAGATTATGAGGCATCACAATGATCTGCAATGGCACCTTGGTGCTTCAGTGGCCACAATGCAACATGGTATGTATTTTGTGCACCTGGCAATTCAGCAAATATCTTGATTTTCTGTCATAGAATGTTTCACCATAGTAAAATGGCTTCTCAAACAAATTGAATGTTGATCCATCCACAGCAAAGATTCCCCCCCTCCATGCTGTACAAGACTTGGCCTCAACAAATGTTCAGGCCAACTCTGCATCCAGGAAGCCCCCTGATGGCACGAAAATGAATTTGTCATGCTCATCAAGCAGTGCAGCAATCACCTGGTTTGTGCCACCAAACCAACACTGATACCTGCCCATTGGGCTATATCTTCAGTTGATATCGTGTTGCCATAATGACCTGCACAATTGAGAAAGATTGCAAGTTGGATTGCGACCAGAAGTTGTAACCTATTCGATCTTGATTTGAATACAGGATTGTCACTGATGTTGTCTAGAATACAGTCAAAGATGTCCAGATTAACTCAGACCTTTTGACGAAAAAGATGTGGATGGTGGTTGGCAAAGTAGTCAAGGAGGTGGAGCTGCGAAGTGCACAGTGGCAGCACAGTGATGCAATTCAGAATGTGTGCTCTCTTGACCTTGTCGTGAAGTGCTTCAATTGCACCAAGCAGGCACCCATAGTGCTGGTCTCTTGCCCCTGTTGAATCAATCGACTTCCATGACTGATCACTCCACTCTGATTCAAAATCAGAGAGTAGTGTGGTGGGAGGGGTGAGGGGGGTGAGGAAAATCAGGTCTTGATCTTCACCCTCGTCTAAGTTGTCCAGATACCGCTCCTCTTCATTTGCACGGCATTGTAAGTTCTCCTTTCTCTGGGTCATCACATCTAACTTGAATGTATTGATTTTACTCAGAAGTTTGTTCTTCTCAGACACATGAGGCATGGTGGCAGCTGGATGGATGGGTGAGGAGGTGGAGAGATGGAAAGATGTATCATTATCATGTATTTGTGGACCCCTAGTGTTCCTTCTTAATCACAAAGTTCACCAAACTTGGTCACTATGATGCTGCGAGTGATTTACATGACCATGGAGGTCAGCCTGGTATTCATCACAAGCTCAGCATGGTCAGAGTTTAAACTCAGCACAAAGTTCAGAAGCACTTCTAGATGCTCAGCATGGCCCCAAAATAGCTCAGGCATAGCCTCAAAATAGCCTAAATGAGTACCACTATTGATTGTTCTTATTTGGTTACTGGATTGAAGTGCCACATCATCTTCAATAATTGATTGCAACTTGAGGCCTGTCAATTGTCTACCTCAGCATAAGTGCCCCATGCAATGCAAATTTCATAAATATGTACCACAATCGTATGTCCCCACAAAAATTACAGAGTCTATTGTTAATTGCTTGGATGGTATTCAAAATAAATAAAGAAGTCAATTGAGAATTGTCTTCACAGTGAGGCACAAAGTATTGTGTATTGTGCTTCTTAGGCTGATCCCCAGATACTAGAGATCAGTCAAATGAATTATAGATGTGACTGGAGATCATGGATGATACAAACAACTTATGAGATAAGTCTAGGCCCTCAAATCTCATGGAATGAAGCTCTAAGAAAGAATATTGTGGTGTAGTTGATAAGAGCCTGAGGCCATGACACAATGTGGTCACCATTGTGGTGAGACCATGACAAAATTCAATCTACTCTTGGCATGATGTGAGTCCCCTGGCATAAATTTCTCTTGGTGCCAAATGATTGAGATCCAAAATTGAATGACCCCACTAAGTGACTTGGGTGATCTGGGGTGTGATAGAAATAACCCAGCAGGCCACATCTGTGGCAACACCTGATATGGGCCCAGGCACTACTGTAGTATGATTCACATAATGAGTTTTTGACAACAATATAATCATGTGCCCATTTCTTCTCCACAATGCCCATCAAACAGGGACTGAATTAAGCAGTGTTGAATATCCATAATCACAAATCACAGGCAAATTTCAATGCACCACACAATGCTCAGCAGCAGCCAAAGCAGCATTGTCTTCAAACCCTTTGACATGCAGTAGAACAGTGGCAGACAAATAGATGCAGTCACCTTTTGCTTTATTAGGACAACTGGTCACCAGTCTAGTACCAGCTGGCAATGTGAGACAAAACCCACAAGGACATAAAGCCATCAGTTGGTGGCCTGGTTGATGCTCCACAAATGAAAGTCATACAAAAATAAACAAATATATTGTTCAATTCTTGCAAATGCCTGCATGATGGCATTCTAACTGGACCACATAGACCCTCTACTTCCATATCAGGAATTTGCAGTAGATCAGCAACAGGCCCTATTTTGGTAAGACCATCATTCTGAACTCCACCTTCAGCATGTTCACACACCATGTCTTTGATGCCTTCTAGTTCTTGCACTTGCAAAGTAGATACCAGTATGCTTGCTTTGGTCATTGCACAAACATAACAATCCTGTAGATGAATCATGATAGTGTCATATCCATGACACTCTAAGTTCAACTCTGGCCCTCTGGGCACATCTCTGCTCATGATTGGGCAATCTCCGGTGTTATCTCGCCCAACCTGTATCACCTAACCTCTGGACCTTTTCTCTTAATCTTGACCTCCCAAGCATCCTCCCTCATATCTGTAATGAACAGTATAATCCAAGCCCCTATGCTTTTAGACTTAGTCGTTTCTTTTCCTATGATCTTATCTTTTTATCTTATCTCATCTTACCCTTCACCTGTGCAGCTTGTCTCACTTCACAGCATCACCCGTTCCCACTGTCACAGGTCTTCCTTCATCTCCATTTCACCTTATGTTTCACATCTTCACAGAAGTGTTTGATCATGCTTCTCTTCCATTCCTTCACACATGTGTTTCACTCATGTTTCAGCTCCACTTCCATTCCTTGGCTGTGCCAGGCCCTTGATACATGTTTCATGGAGATGTTCCATCTCTGTGCCCTATGCCCATTTCTCCTTTTGTACCTGGATCATCAGATATGACCAAACATGTACATATAGTTAGATAGTACTTAAGGCTTGATGCTGACACCAGAGAACTCCAGTCTAGTTCTCTTGGTGTTTTCCCCAGAACACATCTGAAGGACTCTTAGGCCTGACAAGCCTTCTTCTCATTCCTTCTCTTTCTGTCTAAATCCCTAGTGCGACCTGAGAAACCTTGGTTCTAGGGTTGTTTCAGTATCACCAATGTATCTTCTAGCTGCCTCCTCAGTATAGAGAACCTTCCCTGATCTTTGACCCTAGCTCTTCACTCAGTCTAGTCTCTTTGTATACATAAGTCAATGTCCTACATACTTCAGAACAGACGACCTCCTTGACACCCTTGAGGTTCCTCCTTCAACAACTGCAGCCAGCTTGGGCTATGTTTGCCCCTACTCAGGTCAACCATAACACATGCTGTGTCATGGTGATGATATGGAAGCTACACTTACATTTAGCTGCACTTGTGATCTGTGATAGCATGGTGTCCACATATTATTTACTGATCATACTGTACATTATGAACATCAGGCTACCTTCCTACATGTACCCTCATTTCAATAGTTTTTTCATGCCAGTAGGGTGGGCAGTGGGCAGCATCAGCAAAACAGCAATTAACTACACAGTCTTGTACAGTGACACAGTATTGCAGTAAGGTCCCCCATTCTACAGTGATCTAAAATGTGTTTAAAAGTGACTTTCTTTGCTATATGAACAATATAATTTGTGGCTGGGCACATTGTGGTCACTATAGTTGCACTGTACTCACTGTACCAGTATGCGAAAATAACTGTTTTGCTGATGTGTTCTAAACACATATTTATTCAAGTTGCTGAATGGTGCTTTAATATACAGAGCACTCATCTATTGAGGCACAATATGTATTAAGACTATATATTTAAGTTACCAGATAATTGTTTGGTCTGATGGCCGAAGATCGCGTGCTACAAGTCTCTGTTCCAAGCGCCACTGATGTTTCAAGTGTTGTTGAGTGAGTGTAGACCAATTCACTGGAAATCGGCAGACTCGGATCGGGTCGGGACACTCATATCTGACTGGACAAGCTCTGAGTCAAGATCGGTAGATCATGTAGAATCAATCACTCGGGAGCAACACCGATGAAGTTTGGTTTAAATTATCCCGGTCTTGCTAAACAATAAGAATGGCCAACACGCCTCATTACCTACACCACAGTACCACATGATACATGGTTGAGGTCTAAAAAAACTTTGAAAAGATATACCAGCTCTGGAAACTAAATCGCCACGATGCTCATAGACCCTCCGCATATTTTGCCATCACCTCTCGGAGATGCGCCTTGTCTGCGATTCGCGGGGTGAAGCAAGCATCAAAAGGTTTAGGATGCGCAATGACGCCATCGACGAAGCCCTTGTCATCGATGGGCGAGTTCGGGTCTTGCGTAATACGGAAGGACCACAAGAGAAGAGCCGTATTGATGAAGACGGATCGGTTGGCAACGTGTTGACCGGGGCAAATGCTACCCAAGTAACATCCTTAGCTTGCAATGGCAGATCAAGAATTGAAGTGGACTCACCGTCGGCCGAACCCGAAACTGGGGAACTTGAGATCATCACGGACCCGTCCATCGCGGTTTAGCCATCTCTGTGGATCGAAAGTATCGGGGTTGGGGTAAACTTCTGGATCACGAGAAATGGCCCTATTTAGAATCCTAAGCAATCTCGCGGACATTGCTTTTACACGCCGTGCTCACCAATGGTTTCCGAAAACAATGGCACCTTTAGGGATACAAAAATCCTTCTACAAAGGATTAAGCACGCCTAGTTTGAAATGTATAGTTGGAAACTCACGTAGGGGATGTCCGTTAATGCACGATGAGGAAAACCTGTAGATGCGTCAAAACCCGTGATGATTAGCGAGATTTAGCAATGTACCCAAAGTTGTCACCGGTCTCCAGCGGAGGCACTCGAGCATGAACGCCTGGATCTGAGGGAGAGCATCGTAGTCATCGAAAGTAGGAGCTAAGCAAACCCAGTCAGCTCAGAGCAAACACTGGTGCATGGGAGATGCATACCCCTGTCACGACCAACAACGTTGTCTAATTCATCCTGCACGACATTCTGAGCCTCAGGGTGGCAGGCGGCAGCCATGACAACGACCATGATCGCAACAGCAGTCTATTTCCCGGGGTGAGAAAAAATTTTGATGAACCCACTTTACAACACGTACAGTGTCCGAACCTGCACCAAAGAGGGAACCGGCAAGGTATGCCATTTCTTCGTATGAAAGTTTGTGTGTGCCTTGGTTCTCGAGGAGATATCTGGCGAAGGAAGGGCCAGCTTCACCAGTGTGCTGCAAACGTGTCAATAAGCTAACAGAACTGGACACAATGAAGCGCTTAATACCAGCTGCTCGCCTACACGACCCAATTGACCATGGAAGAGTTCAGATACCTCGTCGCGCCAATCCTTGAGGTAGCTCAAGTAGAATGGAACATACTTCAAGATCGGATACCACTCGACCAGAAGTGCACCAGGGCGCATAATCGACTGGAAGCGCTTCAACATCTTGTGGATCGTGATGATCTCCGGAGCATCTGTTGCTGTAGGGGTAGATTTGCCATAAGTAATGCGGAGAATGACAGCAGCAGCATATCGGTTGGCGTGCGCTTGGTGGCGCTTTGGGTCATTGAGAATGTCGAGGATAACATCTCGAGCTGTTTGCATCTGGATTGGTCCATATGATTCTGCAGCCTTCGCTTGGAGGTGGGTGTGCGCAGCCCTACATGCAAGGTATTCCGAATACAATATAAACCTAGGAAGGAGACAACGGGAGTGTGGATTCAATATTCACCTGCGAAGTCTTCGGAACCGCTCACCCGCAGGGGCAAGAGCCATACGAAGTCCACGTGACCAGATTTCACCCGCTGCAACCGCACGAGGACGGTCTGCGAGCAGACCACCCTCTTTCTCCATGATGTCAACTGATTCCTATCGTTGTGTTTGCGTTCGAAAACATTTCCGCACGAACGTTCACTCTCACCTGGTGTCGCCCAATGATAATCATAACTTTGGGACCAAGGCGCAGCGAGATGACGGGTCCGTACTGGTTGACCCATGCGGCGAACTGCTGCGATTGACTTTCATTTGAGGCAAGTTAGACGGGAACTATCAAGCCGAAGAGTTGTACACACTTGGCTCTGGGCATAGCATTTCCGAAAAGCCAGTGTCCAGGAGGACCAGGTGGTAGGGGAAGGCGGCGCTTGCTTTTCAACTTTGCGCGAACGGCGCTGCCGGCGAGTACTAGGGCAACGAGGGCAGCAAGGGCTTTGACTGGGAAAGTTAGGTCACCAATCAGTTCAAACATCCTACGGTAGAGGGTGGACGCAGAGGAAGAAAGAGTGCAGTAACCACTTGCATCAGCGCAGCTGGTTAAATGGCAGGAAACAAGGGGCCAAACAAGGTTTGCGATGCAGCTGTCTGTTACGGCGGTGCCGGAGGAAACGCGGACCAAAGCTTTGGCCTGCAATGCACCAACGGATCAGGGCTTTGACGGGTTGGGAGGGCAACGTCCTCGAAGAGGTAGTGAACCACCGCTGTGTACACTGGATAGGGGTTTGAATGGGTCGCAATTTGAGATAACGCGGCTGGTTATTACGTTACTTTTGATTGCCGGGACGCACTTTTGGCAAGCTGCTAGTGTAGGCTGAGTCTCCGAATTCCCAAACAAGACCCACCTAATAGCTGGAAAAGAGAAGATAGTCGCTTTTGATCATGCGAGGGAGTATGCTCGAGGTCCGTTTGGGTTAAGCTGAAATGCGCCAGTGCGGTATGACGGATTGATTGATCAACCTTGAGTAATGATTGATGTGTCTGGATTCGAGCCAATTTGTAACGTTATTGATGCTGCTGCACGCCACTTGAGAGGAAGACTGTGCAACCAAATTTCAGTCTCATAACCTGAGGCAATGGTTGGTACAGTACTGGCCAATTGACATGGGTCCATCTGTGCTTGGGAATTGATTCACCCTCGGTGTGCGTGACCAATTTGGGATAGAAGAAATGTAGAGTTTGTGGATCTTGGGGACATTAATGTTAATTTAACAAAGAGCAGGTTGTGAGGATAACTTTCATTAGTGGTACTCATTTAGGCTATTTTGAGGCTATGCCTAAGCTATTTTGAGAATCTGTAAAAACATTGCAGTTGGAATGTAGTAGAGTGGACTTTGAAATTGATGCCTGCTTTTCATCCGTTGCCTCAATGCTCTGCAAGGCTTCAAGCCTTGACGAATAGGCCTATAGTTATGGCTGGCAAGACTGGGCCAGTTCCAAATACTTGGAAGACTACAGCCCCGCACCCTCCCAATGCCATATCGGCCCTCCCAGCAACCCAAAGAGGTGCTATGCCTCCAAAAAAGTGCCATGGGAGAGGTAGCAAGACTGCTCCTGGCTCCACACCCAGTTCCTCTGCCAGTGTGTCCACCACTGCTGCCCCTGTTCCAGCTCCTGCCCCCACATTAGCAAACCAACCCTTTGCCATAGTTAAGGCCCCAGGGTACCAAGTTTGGTACAGTATGGGACAGACTGTTGAGTGCTGGGAAAGTGCTGGGGAGTGCTGGGGAGTGATAGAGAAGGGAGAGGGAATAATGGAGAAGGCTGGGGGATGTGGGGAAGGCTGGGAAACTTGG
>JBBPNN010000892.1:0-14355 GCA_038090935.1 Hortiboletus campestris | reverse complement strand
CCGGGACGCCTCCATCCGCGTTATCGTCTCACACCATCCTTGCGGTCCTCGAACCCGAGGACGCAGACGAGCGGGTCCGGCCCGACGAGACGCTGTTTGCTCAACTGGGGGTATTGCGCAGTGTTGCGCTCAAGGTCAAGGAGAGCGCGGCGAACGAGCGTCCTGCGATTTCACGTCCGGCGCGGGATGCGCGTGAGGTCTTGAAGGAAATGGCAGCGGACGGGGAGGAAAGCTTGGTGGGCATATTCTGAGCGGATCCGAGCTCTGAGGTTGGGGTTATACCGTAGAACGTCGTGTCGGAGAGTAGGTATGTCCACGGAATCGTGACACTGGTCCAACAAATACATAGGCATGATGTGAAATACACGCCTACACACGCCGCTTCTTGTGAGGATACGCTTCTGCTGTAGTCACTCTGAACCTCGCTTGCTTGCCTGCAGTCAAACGATCGCTCTCGCGAGGTCCGTCCGAGCCCGACGCAACACCCAGCAAAGTGATCCCATTGTTGCTATATGCAGATTCTGGTGGCTGCTTGAGCAAATGGTCGAGTTGAACTTGAACATGCTGAAAAACTTACCATCGAGGTATGGAACAAACCGAACACGTTGTTCATCAACAAAAAGTGCATCGTGGAGCCTGTCCGCATCTTCTGCACTTAAACCAGACACCTCTTTATCTCTATCGCGAACAACGCCTTGCGGCCAATTGACGATCGTGTATCCATTCTTCTGCAGGTCTCCTTCGAGGGTGGACCACGGGAGTCGACCATTGGATAATTTGAAGCCAATTTCACCTGGTTACATAGTGGTCGACTGATTGAACATGTGTTTCACGTGATGAGACGACTCACGAAGCAGTTCTTGTTTGATTTTATCGATCTTGCCGATCTCTTTACTAGGGTCTCCGTTGTATGCCGAACGAAAGACTGACGTCGAGGGTTCGCTCCGGAAAGCATCCCTGTAGTAGAGTGTTGGAAATTAGATCATGATTCGAATCAGGAAAGCCTGTCGGTGGTGGCATCCTCGGAGTCCGAGCGGATCTAGTCGTATGCGGTCGAACAGCGTCATAGATGAGCAACGGAGATGTAATGTCTTCCCGTGGAGATTGCATTATAACTCTGAGAACCACTAGTTGAAAAATATGCGGAGATCGGGGCTAGGCGAAATGTATTGTGTACTCTTCCAACGATTGCTTCTCTCTCAGTAGTCAATGAAAGCGTGATCACTCACTCGGCTGGTGGAGAGGGCCAACTGAGGACGAGCTCTGGTGAATGATGATGGATGGACACCACGACCCGCTACGGTGGCTTGTGCAGCTCTTCTGTGCTGCTGAAGGCTGTCAGGGTTGGAGAGAATGTCGACGTGAGGCGCCATATAATTGAACCTAGTACTGGGAAGTAAATACATCAGACAGGACATAAATAATGACCCAGATATTGACAGTGGCCAGAGCTATGTTTTCGTGAATCATCCGACGAACAAACATGGAGTAAAATGCACGCCTACACACGTCGCCTCTTCTCACGACGTTGCTCATTTGCTCCAGCTGTGCCCGGTTGCTTTCATGTCACCGACATGCGGCGTTTCTCGCTCTCGTGGGGTCGGTTCAAGCTCGTTACATCAGTAAGCGATGCGATGCTGGTAAGTGGAGATGTCGAGGTGTCAACATGATCGAACGGACAGAGATAATCATCACTATATACCTGTTCTGATCATCCTCGCTGGCAGCCTGGGTGACATGCGTACTTGAGCCTTCTGCGGGGGCTTGGCTGACAAGCGGTGACGACTCGGCCTCAAGGTCAGTCTCACTTGACCGTCCCGGAATCAAATCACAGAGGGGAGGGGACTGTGGGCAATGGCTCAAGAACTGTTCAATGGTGGATATTATCACCTCCGCAGTAGGGCGTTCGTCTATTTCTGACCAGCAATCTTGAATCAAATTCCAGTGCGAGTCATCCAGTGTTTGAGAGTCTGGTCGGCCTGGGTTGTGTCCCTGCACCAAGCGCAACACGATGGCCGAGCCTCCCTGGACTTCCGACCACGGTTGCTTGCCGGACAAAACCTGCAAGGATATCAGCAAGGGCTCGAGTTGAACGTCCCTTCTCCATCAACCTGCTCTGGTGCGATCCAGCGCAATGTTCCGTGTCGGGAGGTGGATCTTTGGAGATAGGTCAATGCTTCGGGAATATTTCCCACCAAGGAAGCGTATCCGAAGTCGGCTAGGCGCGCGGTGTAGTCTCTATCGAGAAGCACGTTGTTCTGACCTCTGGTCAAACAAAGAACATGACAAAATATTTCTACTTTGAACGCACGCAGTTCAGGTCACCATGCACGAATGGAAAAGAATGCACTGTAGTGTGTTATTTATTCCAGCCTTGGTAATGATAACGCGACTCACAGTAGTGCAGCCCATTGGCAATATCCAGCAGCTAATCACGCAGAGTTAGAGGACGTGGATGTGGTAGACGTTCAGTGGACGCACAAACCGGAGTCGGTGTTGCAAACCTAGATTACGGTTATTCTTCGCTAAAAAATGGTGGAGGGATCCGTTGGGCATCCATAACGACACCAAGGATATTGCTTCATGCATTCCAAATCCGCGCGCAACGCCCAAGAACGGAACAACATTGATGTGATCGAGTCTCCTCCAAATTCCGAGCTCTCTACGGAGCATCTACGAGGCAGATTAGATCGCATTTATTGGTTGTAAATGAGATGAGATACCTCGGCGGGTCTATTGTTCACACCTCCGTCCATTGCGAACATGAATCGCAATGCCTTTACTGCAACCTAGGGGAGGGGTAAATAGCAGCCTGCATGCGTCATACACCAAAGTCAAACCTCCTTCGAACCGTCACGGTACCTGCACCTATACACATCACCAAACGCTCCTCCTGCGACATAGTGATCATTGACTTTAAAGACATATGATGTGAGATCTGGTGGAGGAGGGAAATTCGCACTAACAACGACACCGAACGAAGAAACGATATCAAATTATCGCACTACAGTTCATGGAACATTCAGTACGCACAAAGGTAAGCTTGAAGGGATGAGGTCATGAGGGACACGAGGCCCTTCTGAGGTTGCAAGATCAACCTGCAAGGAATGCTTGGCGATTGTACATGAGCGATGGACGGACATTCATACCAATTTATGTGGCCGTAGTTCATCCGTGCGTTGCATTGCGCCATGCATTCCAAATTCGTATGCAATGCCCAGGAATGGAACGACATTCGCGTGATGGAGTCTTCTCCAAATTCCGAGCTCTCGACGGAGCATCTACGAGGCAGTTAAGATCACATTTATTGGTTGTAGATGAAACGAGTCACCCTAGTGAATCTATTGTCCCCATTTCCATCCATTGCGAAGTGGAATCGGAATGCCTTTACTGCCACCCGGGGAGAGGTAAATGGCAGGCTGCATGCGTCATACACCAAACTCGAACCTCCTTCGGCGAACCGTCACGGTACAAACATCTATACACATCACCAAACGCTCCAGCGGCAGAAAGGAGTTCATCATTTCTGAAGATGTGGGGTGCGAGATCTGGTGGAGGCGGAAAATTCACACTAACAAAGCCAATCCGAAGTTCGAACGAAGAAACCATATTAGATCATCGTACTACGGACTACTGGAAAGCATACCGGAAGTAGGATATTTGATGCTGTCCGAGGCATTCTACGACCCGCCATATACATATCTTTCCGTGCCGTCCTACTGATGCTACGAGTTCGCCAGAGCGAGAGAAACGAACAACGCAGACCTTTTCATCATGTTGTAGATGTTGTGCAATGGGATTACCAGTAGTCGCATTCCAGAAACGGACGGTGTGGTCATGGGACGCGCTCGCAAGGATTGATCCATCTGGGGAGAGGGAGAGGGAGAATATGGTGTTGAAAAGTCGTATGCCGGGAATGCGACTTGCTGGTGAGGCGTGACGAACGACGGCAGATGTTATTCGCGATAGCGGACGAAGAAAGAGATACAGGCAATGTGACTACAATAAGTATGTATTAGGTAAGCGGTCGTAGCGAATGATTTACTCCAACATATGGCGCTGGTGTGAATGTCCGATTTGTTCTCCTGTATCGGAGTTCCAACAGCAAATTGTTCCGTCGTGCGAGCCAGAGAAGAGCCTGCTGCCGTCCCATGACCACAGCACATGCAGGACGTAACAAGGATTGAAGGTCTGAAGCAGAGTAGAGCTAAATAGACTGGAGTAGACCAGAGTTACAATACATGAGTTTCAGTGTAAGTAATAACTGGGGGCAACTCACCTCAGCCGCTGCCAAAGAGGGCGGAAATGACTGAGGTGCCAGTAGGTAGAATGAGGGTTTAAATAGTATGTGGTGAAGGCACACTTGTACCCTGAAGAGTGGGAATGAAGATGGGTCGTATGGAGAGTGTGTAATAGGTATGCAGTTCAGACCTCAGAGGTCTGGACTCCACAAAGGAAGAGACATGTCTGTCATGCCATTGTAAATCCATCAAGTATCTCTGGGTGCGGAGTCAACTCTGGACTATGGAGTTGGTGGTATTTTGTCACTCCCACTTGAGTGTAGCCGTAATCCCATACCTCAAATGAACTTCCAGTGTTGCTCATTGGCAAGAGGTTTTGTGAGTATGTCCGCCACCATGTCCTTAGTGGAAACATACCAGACTATTGCTTCTCCTTTTCCAACTAGATTGTCCTGGATGAAGTGGTACTTTTGTTGGATGTGTTTGGTCCATGCTCGGAACTGCAGATCACGACATAGGATGATGGCTGCCTGATTGTCACAAAACAGCTCAGTGGGGGCTTTCTGTGAATGTCCTATCTTGTCAAAGAATGTCCGGAGCCATGCAAGGTGCTGTCTGGCATTACTAAGTCCAATGTACTCCGACTCCATGATGGAGAGTGCTACCATGCTCTGTTGTTTGCTAGACCAGGAGATAGCTCCACAATTGCTAATAAAGACGAAACCGGAGGTGGAGCGGAAGTTGTCTGGGTCCTGAGACCATCCTGTGTCGGAGTATCCATAAATGTCCATGTCTGTGGAGAGTTCTGCTCCATCAAACCAGAGTTCCATGTCCTTTGTGGCTTGGATGTACTGGAGCATGTGTTTTGCAGCCTCTCAGTGTGTGTGTTTGGGTTTTGTGCTGAAACGGCTAAGTGCATCTACTGCATAAGCAATGTCTGGATGAGTTCTGAGCATGAGGTACATTAGTGACCCTATGACTGTAAGGTATGAAACCTGTTTTCCTTCAATGGTCATCTTCGGAATTGTCTGGTCATCTTCTGGATCAGTGGCGGAGAGTTGGAGGTTGTGCGCCATAGGAGTCCACACTGGCTTGCAAGCAGACATGCCTGTGCACTGTAAGACTGTCCGGGAATACTGCGCTTGAGACAAGGAGATGGTCTGGAGTTTGCGGTTCTGCTTGATCTCAATTCCAAGTATAAGATTTGCTTCTCCGAGATCTTGCATTTTGAATGCAGCAGAGAGTTTTGCTTTCATGGAGTCCATGAATTTTCGAGTGGAGGTAGCTAGGAGTAGGTCATCGACATAGACAACCAAAAAACACATTTGACCATCCTTCCAGAAAACATAGAGGCATGTCTCCATGTCTAGATGACAGAATCTGAGTTCTTTGTGCTTTCGATCTAGAGTTTTGTTCCAAGTCTGGCTGGCCTGCTTTAGTCCATACAAAGAGCACCGGAGTTTCCAGCAATATCTGGATTGGATTGGGACGCCTGCTGGAGGTGACATGTACATATAGGTCCTCCTCTAGCTCTTCATTGAGGTAAGCTGTAGATACGTCCATTTGGTCTAACTCTAGGTCATGTTTGGCAGCTAAGGCAATGAGGGTTCGGTTGGAGTCAAGATTGGCCACCGGAGCAAAGACTTCCTAATAATCAACTCCTTCCTTTTGTGTGAAGCTGTGTGCAACAATTCAGACTTTGTACCATTCAACATTTCCAGTCTGATCTTGTTTGATCCGGAACACTGGCTTGGAGGTGATCAAAGTTACTCCTTTCAAAGTAAGAACAATTTCGTAGATGTGATTGGAATTTAGGCTTTGGAGTTCTTCCTCTGCTGCAGATTTCCAGAGCTCCGCATTTGCTCCAGAGTAAGCTTCCTTGAGAGTCTTAGGAAGTGACTTATCGGAGTTGGAGTTGGCAGAGCCAGCGAACATGAGGTCTTCCAGGTTTTCCACAGATGCTGCAAATGCTCCTGGGATTTCTGGGTCATCTTCCAGAGGCTCTGGAGATGGTGGAGCATGTGGCATGTCCTGCTCCTTACGGTTTGCATTTCGGGTGGCTTCCTCTTCCAATGTCCATTGGTATTCCCTGTTCCTGTTGGCTGGTTGCCATTGTCGAATGCTTTGTTGAACTCCAGCTACAATCTGGGCAGGAGTGGGTTTTGAAGCAGGGCCAGGTACTGGAGCGGGGTCAGGCATTGAAGCAGGCACTGGAGCAGGTATTGGAGCCAGGGCAGGAGGTGGAGCTGGAGCTGGAGCTGGAGCTTCGTTCAACCAGAGTTGATCTAGGTGTTCAGCAAGGTCCTCAATGCCTGGGCTGACAGGGTGTTCTGGAACATGCTCTGGAGGTGGAGGAAGTTCTCCCACTGGTCTAAGATTGTGATTCCACCCCAAGCCATACCACCTGCATATACCAATTGGGTGGTTAGGACTTTCTTCCCTTCAATCAGTTATATCTTTACAGTCACCCCACACATTGTGTCAAGAAGCTTGATGCTGGTGACTCCCCGCGCTATTTTTCGTATGTTGCCATAGTCCCCCTTTGAAAAGAGAGTACAAATAGTCTATCTCCATACAAACACCCTCTCCCAGACACATCAATACCATTACTACCTTACACATAGGTAGTACTGCAGTATAGAAAATGGCCTCCCCCGAACTAGAATGGCTGAACTTGAAGTAGAGGAACAAACCATTCTAAACCTAATTGAACATTGCAACCTTTGTGACGCAATGATTGAACTACTGCATGGTTGATTAGTTGATTACATAATCAGCCGTGTGGACTACCTAGATTTGCACTACCATGCAACAGTACACATCCATACTGAAGCTGGACGAGAGCAAGGCACCCCATGGGCTGAATGGCACTATAATCATTGCCTACTCATATTCCAATACAAGATTCATAACTACTATACAATCAAGCATATACTTTAATGTGTCAACTTGATCCTGTATTATTCCCTCTACGTGAGGATCACAACCAGCTCATCAACATGCTAGAGGCTCCATTTCCTTGAGTCGGGTCAGCAACCCTAACAGGAGTCCTTTGTGAGTTGAGCCAGAGACAAGCATCTCCTGAATCAGCTGAGAAAGTATCATCACCCCTTACTA
This sequence comes from Hortiboletus campestris, assembly GCA_038090935.1. Lineage (NCBI taxonomy): Eukaryota > Fungi > Basidiomycota > Agaricomycetes > Boletales > Boletaceae > Hortiboletus > Hortiboletus campestris. The sequence goes on along the minus strand of JBBPNN010000892.1, from coordinate 6,997 downwards.
AACCACAGAGAAAAATTAATGTAACTACTCTCACTGACATCACCAACTTTATTAATCCCCCCAGCCCCTAAAGGCATGGACAATTAGGGATGATTGTTTTCCATTCCCTGCGGATGACCTGCACGAAACCAGTTTCATGCATGCACATAGCAAATCAGTCACCCGAAAAGTGGAATTTCCACAGCTCCATGTGGACCATACCCCTTGATACCATAAGGAAATATAGCCCCTATTATGACCTACATACCCCTATTTTTCCAGATTTTTCCACCTACTGGTTATTGAGATATTCATTAATCTCTCTAGTCATACTCTTATACTTGCACATTTGTACATAGCTCACTATTCTTTTGATTTCTCTTTATTTATCTGATTACTTAGCTAAGTGCTAGTGAGACGAAGTGATCATGTGACCCCTAGCTACCATGTGACCTCATCCCATTAGTCAAGCAACCCAAATTTGGACTTCTCTGCTCAAAGTGCTTTCCCTTGATGTGTCTGGGTTTGTCAGCTTGTGCCTGGCATTAGTAAGCGATTGTGCCTTAATTTATAAGACACCAGTCCTCTGATTGGCTGGCACAGCCTCCTGTATTTATGTATATAAAGGGGAGCATTTTGGCCTGCAGGGAGAATCTTATCTTCTATCTCAGATTACCTCATCTGATAAGAGATCCCCTGGGAGACCTAATAAGACCTAATAAGGCAGGGTACCCCAGAGCGAAGTAAATAGGAGTTTAGAACCACTACTAGGCTATTAGGACTTGTACCTAAATAAAGGACAAGTACCTAAGACTATTCTTTTGGGAGAAATCAATTTGGGCAACAAAAGGCATCTGGCCCCTATTAGTAAGCAACCTAAGCGTCCTGTAGTACCAAATAAGGGCTACACTTCGCCTCTCTAAGCCAAACTTGTCAACTCCTTAGCTAAAACAATAAGATTGAGTTATAATAACCCTTCTGAGTCTACTAAGTGTACCGCCAAGTTAACTACCAATCAATAACTGAGCATCTCAACATCTCGACATCTCAGCATATTGCTGGATTACTCCACCATCTTACTGTATCATCCTGACATCTCCATATCTTACCATCTAGACATCACATTCCTAGGGCAATCTATTATCCTTCTGATTACCATTCCCTAAGCAAACCCTTGCTAGGGCCCATCAGGATGACCTACCTATAGGAGTCCTACTACACCTTACCTAGACTTACTACCCTAAGGGATTAGCAAGTTTCCTACACACATATCATTAGCATTAGGTGAAATCTTAGGTCAAGTTCCTAAATCACCCACCTTTTGTACCACCCAAGTACAAGTTCCCACAGTTAATAGGCAACCTATTGCCATTAACTTGAGCCAATTAGGTGTGTAATTCACCTAGGATCCCCTTTACTAACCAGACTTTAGGCTAAAACTATCTTGAACAATCAATCCATAAACTTACATGGAGGATTGGCAAACAAACCATGGCTCCTGGTACACTAAATTCCCCTTTTTAACTTGGTACTATATCCATTACCATTAGCTCCACCAAGGGTAGACCTCTCATACTTCCCTTGAGCAAAGTGTTCTAGCCCATGGAGACAAGACACATTGTCTGGGAACCACTGATTTTTGGTTGGTTCTTCGTCATCTTGTCTAGAAGGAAGACAGTGGGGGTGTTGAAGTGTTGCTGTAATGCTATCATCCAGTCTCCAGCAGTGGAGAAGGATGCCATCCAGCTTCCTAGTTCGCTGCATCTGGTGAGTGGATGTCAACATTCACAATGTGCACTCTGCCCTTACATTTACTTGGTGTAGGCCATTTAAAAGGAGTTCTTGTCCTACTTAGCTGAGAATGATCAGGCTGAGGAGGAGGCAGCTATCGAGGCCATCAAGAATAAATGCAACAAGAAACTCACTCCAGATGAGCATGCAGATAATGCCAGGCCCACTAAGGCTGGTGATTACCATAAACTCTGGGATCCTTTTTGCATGGCCCAACAGGTCTTCAAAAAAGAGGTAAACGAGGTGGACAAGAAATCAAGAGACAAATCGGACAAGAAGAATTTTGGTGTGTGTACAAAAGCATTGCACAAGTGGTGGAATGGTCTGGACATGAAGAGGAAGGAAGAAGCAGAGCGTGTGGCTGCATCTTGGAATGCTCAAAGTGCACCTCCCGAGAAGCAGGCTGCATAAGTCTCTTTGTTTTTCCTGGAACATATTGTCTCAAAGGTATTACAGTTACAGAAAGAAAAATCTTTGAGATGATATAACTGAGTTCGTGGACACTTTGCATTGATTGATGGGAGTCCATGCCATTGTGCTCTTGACATATAAATCCAATGATGGTGTGAAGACTACAATGTATGACAGCTTGTCAGATGATTTGTACTCTTAATGTTAGTTTTTAGCATAGAGACTAATCTGCCTGTGGGTCGCAATAAAGCATTCACTGTATTTTCAAATGAGTCAAAAAAATGGGCCAGGGATGGATGCAAATATCTTGCTGAGTACATTTTTTGGTAAAGGTACATACTTTGTCTGGGTACTTTTCTATTGCAAGACTGCTGGAGAGCTGTGGAAGTTGAGCCCAACACTCCAGGCTTGCCAGATTTCCTCATCAACTCAACTCTGGGCCATGAGAGGGCAGAGGAGATTGTTTTAGTTATCAAGGAGATTCTCAATGACCTACTCTCCCTTAATAATCAGCAAGTAGAGGATGGCACAGAGGGCAATGTGGATCTTGGAAGTGCTGGGGACCTGGAGGGGAAGGGTGGTGGTGGTGAAGTTTTTGAGGAGAGGGAAGGTGAAGGGGGCAAGGAAAAGGAGGGGCCTAAGGGAGAAAGTCGCAAGGCTGAGGGGGGAAATTCAGCAGTGGATAAAATAAAGATGAAAAAGGTAACCATTGCTCCTCCTGCATCCCCAAAGCCCAAGCCTCTTGACTGCAAGAGGGATGACAGTGCAGCAAGAAACACTAGGTCCAGCCGGGTCCACAAGCCCAGCAAGAGTGTTCTTGGACAGACTTGAGCTTGTTCTGTGACTTTTTCCTTGGTTGCAAGCCTTTCTCTGACATTGACTGCCATATTTGTAATGATTCATTTCAATTATGCCAGCACCCCAGTGTAGGGGTGACATGTTTCATAAGTCTCTATCTGCTCTACCACTCGGTCAGCCAACTCAACATGCTCAATTACACCCTGGTCAGAAATGGAGGGTCAGCCAATGGCCCCCATCCCCATGCTTTGGCTGATCCTACTTGTGTGATCACCCACTAGTCACACAGCTAGGGTCAGCTGAACAACCCCTGTGCCCCTTATTGGCTGACCCTACATGTGCAATCACAGCCATGTCACAAATGTAGGGTCAGCTGATGGTCACCATCCCCATGCATTGGCTGATCCTACTTGCAGGATCACCCACTAGTCACACAACTAGGGTCGGCCAAACGACCCCCATTCCCCTCTGTCGGCCGACCCTACATGTGCAATCTCAACCATATCGCGCATGTAGGGTTGGCCGATTGACCCCCAGTCCCCCTCCATTGGCTGACCCTACATGTGCAACATGGCTGAGATTGCGCATGTAGAATCAGCTGATGGAGGAGAATTGGGTACATCGGCCAATTCTACTTGCATGATCACCTCCCTGTCACACATGTAGGGTCAGCTAATGGACCCCAGTCCCCCTTCATCAACCAATCCTACTTGCACAATCACCTCCTCGTCACACCCATAGGGTCAGCCAATGGAGGGGCAATGATCACACATGTGGGGTCAGCCGACATTGCTATGTCCTCTCCATATACCCTTACATATATTGAGGTTCAGCATGTCCCTATTATTGCTACATTGGCCAACCCCATGTGTGTGTCCATACCATATTAGTCTAGCTTACTTAATCAACTATTTGTCATCTGAGTCAGGTTTTCCACTGGTCCCACTTTTGCATGTCGGCTGGACCCACATTTTACATTGTCGGCCAAAGTTCAGCTAGGACCACTTTTGCAAGGGTTTGTACATGTTGGTAGAACCACTTTTGTGATATCCTTTGACTGAAGTATGTGCCGAAACCACCTTCTACCTGAAACTGTCAAGGTGCTACAATTTCTTAAATTCACTTACAAGCAGTCTTGTCTCAACTTTACACCAGATCTTATTGCAGAAAAGGTGGACTATAGCATCTTGGGGCTGGTTACCCAGAGAACAGTGGATGAGCTCACAGAAGCAGGTGCTGTTGATGAACTTTGCAAATTGTTTGCTAACAAGACCGTGAACGAGTAGACTTAGCAGTTGGCAGTAGTAACTGATTGATAATCACTCATGATTGGACAGAAAATCAGTCCATACTCCCAAAAACTTCATCCGTAGCGGTGTGCATGTGCCAAATCCCCAACCCCTGGAAAAAACTATTTTCATGTGAAAACATATCCATGGCTCGACAGAGCTGATAACATGACCCACAATAGGTCCACTAAGGCAGTATATAGACAGGAGATAAGAAACTTGGAATTGCCAACTCATAGTCAGCATTAACCTTGCTTGTACACAAAACAAACAGCACATGTATAGCAGTACAGTGAAACTACAATGAGGCATGGATGGGCCCCTTTAGCCACTCTGTATTTGAGGGTGAAACAATTTTCAAATTTCATGTGTGTACATGTCAAAATGTGACAAGAGACCTTGCAAGCAAGGTAATTTCTTTCATGGGTTTACCAAGAAATATGGGCAAGATTCAACACTCATCCCATCTGGTCACTTCCTATATCCATATAGTCAATGTCGAGGGCATTGGGGCGGCTGGAAGCATCAGTACTGAGTGTGATCATGTTGCTCTTGTTGCAGTAGTTGTTCCAAATTTGTAATATTGTAATATGCCTCGAGGTGCTCCAGAAGCTGTGTGGGTGTCAGAAATCCACCTACTGTCTGTCCTTCTACATCTCTTGTCAGTGCTCATTTCTGAGGCAGTCAGCCATCTTTGTGTGGTCAGCAAATGTTCTTGGCTGTGGCCAGTCCTTGGTGCCTTTGGGCAGTCCTGGCTTGTGCTTTTCAGGCGGCACTGCCATGGACATTGTTTGAGGGGTTCAGGAAAAGTGGTCACTGACCGCAATGGTGGGCTTGTGCCAGAAGTCAAGTTGAGCTCCCCACACACTGCATTGTAAACTAGCTTGTCATAGGGGTGTACACTGTGTGCATGCCATGCTGGACAGGGGCAGCGCATTGGGCTTGCCAGTAGCAGTCGCACCCATTGGTGAGGGGATGGCAGCAGGTGCACACATTGCTTGGGCACTTGTTAGGATTGGAGGGGGGAGTGATGGATGGCACATTTCCTGTCACACCCATTGGAATGGGAAGGGAGGCTGGGCATTGGAGGGGGGGTTGTCACAGGGGCGCACATTGTGTGTGTACCGTGCTGGGCAACAGGGGGCATGCTTGGGGTTGGACCTGTCACACCCATTGGGATGGGAATAGCAGCGGGTGCACACATCACCTGGGCACCGGGAGTCTGGATTGTAGAGGGGCACTGGTCATGGATGCAGACATCACATCCATGCAGTGCTGAGTGATGAGCAGCACTTTGGGCTGTCACACCCATTTGGATGGGAAGGGCGAATGGACGTTGGGTGTCATGGGTGCACATGTCATGTACATGCCACACAGGGCAACAGGCAGTGTGTTGGGCTTTGGGCTGTGGCACCCATTGGGATGGGAAGGGGAGCGGAGGGGTTTTGCCCTGTTGGGATGGGGTGCTAGGTGGGCATGCATGTCATGTGCATGCTGTGCTGGGGGACAGGAGGCACAGGCATTTGGGCATTATGCCAATTTGGATGGCATGACTCAGAAGAAGGGTTGGGTGTCGCAGTGCAGGCATCATGTGTGGTGTGGCTGTTGTGTCATGATTGGCACTTTGCACTGGGCAACTGTTGGGATGTGTGTGTGAAATTTTTGCCAAGTTAACAAACCAAAAGTGTCTTTGATGACGCACGTACATGGAAATACACCTTGTCAATGGGCCAACAAGACGATGAGTTGAGCTGACGAAAAACAATCAACGACAAAAGAAATTAACTCACATGCTAGTATGGAGGTGTGCGAGCAGTGGCAGTAGCCATTGTACTCATGAACTGTATAGTATTAGATAATTTTATTCTCACGGACGAGTTATTCCCACAAGTCACTCTGCAGAGAGCACTACCGTGGGAGTCGGGGAATAAAGTTGAAATAGGATCGAGGAACTACACTGTATTACATAAGACTTTTACACGAGTCCTTTGGCAGAGAGCGGAACGATTCTGGCTGTGAAAACCCTCCCCCACTATCGTGGGAGTCGGGGATCCCACTTCCATGAAGCAGATGAAGTCACTTTCACGCGCCTTCATTCGATCGAACTGACTCGAAGTGCGCCCAAAAACACACCTCAATTCACTCCAATTCACTTCGCGGCAACACTAGTCTGCTGGACAGTAAATATCGGGCTGTCAGTAATGTCACGCATCACACAGCACAGCGAACACGGTCAAGACATGTCAGCTCATTCCAAGATGACAAGTTACGAAAGCCATTGTCGGGGTAGGTTCACTGGCGAAGCTGTGTAAGGGTTATGTTTTTGAACTATTAGTGACTTTCTGGTAGATATAGGACATTGTAGTGATAATGATCCCTGTCGAAACTAAACAAGGCTATGGTAAGGATTGGTGTTCGAGTGAGGGTTGGTCCGTTCGTTAGAGTTGGGCGAAATGTCACATTGGGTGTCATGATATCAAACACTGGCCAAGGGACAATAATTGGCAATGCTTGATATGTTTGCTCGCACTCACATGGAATATCATTGCATTGAATTATCGGAAATACCCGATTACGCAGGGGCAAGAAGGGTAATGATATTAGTGGGAAATGCTCACTGATAGGTTCTAGGTTGGTAACAAAGATATGTCTCTTGTGTAGAACACAGATAGAGACGTCTCAGGGAATGAGGATAGTGGATGGCTAGCCTCAGAGGTACTGAGTGAGAG
>JBBPNN010000891.1:0-14363 GCA_038090935.1 Hortiboletus campestris | reverse complement strand
CTGCACTAACGGATCGTGGAGCGATCCATTCCTCTATGGCGGTCAGTTTCACGGGATCCATAGAAACTTGACCTTCCCCAACAATCATGCCAAGGTAGTCTGCCTTTGGTGCACAGAACGTGCACTTTTCCAGCTTGACGCCTAGCTTGTGTTCACGAAGGTGTTGGAGAACAAGACGAACATGTTTGACATGTTCGTCGTAATCCTTCGAATGAACCATCAGATCATCCATGTAAATGATGAGCCAACCTTCTGCAAGGTAGTCGGCAAAGATATGGTTCATGAAAGCCTGGAATGTTGGTGGTGAGTTACACTGCCCAAAGAACATTACTGTCGGCTCAAAGAGTCCAAGAGGGGTGGTGAAGGCGGCCTTCCATTGATCCTCGGGGCGGATGCGAATATTGTTGTAGCCCCAACGGATGTCAAGTTTGGTGAAGTACCTAGAGTGCTTTAAGGTGTCGATCAAATCAGCAATACGAGGAAGAGGGTAAGCATTCTTGATCATGTGGGAGTTGAGATACCTATAGTCCTGGCAAGGACGGTAGGTTCCATCCTTCTTCAGCACAAAGAATAACAGAGAAGCCTGGGGAGACTTCGACGGCGCGATCTTTCCTTCTCGTAGATTTTCTTCGACAAATCCTTTCAACACCTCCATCTCCTTAGGATTCAAGGAGTAGTTCTTGGCTTGCTTCGGCACGAACGAGTCATCAAGTTCGATGGTGTGGTCGAAGGGTCGATGGGGAGGAAGAGGGACACCTTTCGCTTTCATGAAGACATCACGAAATTCAGCGAACTCTGGTGGAAGTTCGACGACCTTCTTTTCTTGGTCGGCGGCAATAGAAGTCGAGACAGTGACCTTATTGATTTCCAAGGGAGGAAGCACTCCCATGGATATGGCTAAATCGTCAACCAGCTGATCGAAGATAGCATCCTTGGAGACCAAGTTATACCGTAGGAGATAACGCTGGGTTTCGGCGTCCTCCTTTGGTTGCGAGATCCCTTTCCGGCTAGGAAGAGAGATCGTTCCGGTTGACCAATCGATGGTCGGATTGTTGTGACGAAGCCAAGGAAGTCCTAGGATGACCTCCTCGTTAGTTTGAACGAGGTAGAAAAGTCGTTTCTCCACGTTCTCTCCGATACGAAGGTGAGTGATCATTGTTCTTCGTATTAAACCTCCTTGGTTGACGGTTCCGTCCACATTGTGAGCCGTCAGAGGTTTCGGCAGTTGTTGTGTGTCCCATCCAAGGCAATGGACAAGAGCTGTGCTTATAAAGCACCCCGTAGCCCCACAATCGATGAGGGCATGCATTTCAGCGATTTTCCTGTTTGATCTGGACAGGGTAATAGGAATGGAGATAGATCTCGCATTCTTTCCAGATACAAATACAGGTGCTATAGTAAAGGAGGGTAAAGACACTGATACTTTCCCTCCACTCAAAAATCCTGTGGTCCTTTGTTAGCCCCGTCGTCGTGATAGAAAATACGAGGCTCAATGGGTTCTTCTTTGTCCACTACTAGTCTAGCCACGCTTTCAGTGGTGTCGACCGGGGTTCCATCTTCGTCGGCTGCTCCATAGATGATCTTTAGGGAGTTCACCACCTCTGCGTCAGAGATATTGAGTGTTCGGGCATACTCCTGAAGTGACGATGGAGGAGCAGACACCGTAGCAGCTCGAATTCTCGGAGCTGAAGGAGCGGGAGGTCAAGAAGGGAAGCCTTGAGTATTCCCAGAGCGGGAATGTTTGCTGGAACGACATCCGACCTTGTGACAAACAAAGCACTTGTTGTTACAGAAGTGCTCGGCTCGTTGAGCGGGGGAAAGTCGGATTGCATTGATGTCCATAGCATAGGGATCCCGATGAGATGAGGAGGTATTGGAAGAGTGCTGATTACCTCCGGAAGGAACGTATGTAGTAGTGCCAGAGTGAAGTTTCTTCAAGCGCTGGACCACGTCGTAAAACTGAGCAGCCTTGTCGAGCCACTTCTTGGCCATTTTTGGTTCTTCATCAACCGCAGCCATCCGGAAGGGGAGATCTGCAGATACTGCCTTCTTGAGCATGTCTTTCAAGACAAACTCATTTGTTATCCTGCTCCGACCCATTTCAAGTTCGAGAGCAGAGCGAAATCCATGGAAGTCTCCTTTAAAGGGCAATCCTTCCATGCGTATGTCACCTAAGGCTGCGCAAGCCTTGCCTGTTCGATCTGAGGGGAAGAAAACCTGGGCGAAGTTGTCCGAAAACTTCTCCATGGTCTTCTCTGTTGCTGATACGTCTGGGTTCAGCATCTTCTTCAACCAACCCTCAGAGAAGATAGCACCGCGTCCCCTACTCATCTTGTTGCAAAGAGTGAGTATCTTCATCTTGTCAGTGCTAAATCGTGAAGACATCTGAAAGTATGCCTCCATGGCGAGTGCCCATCGTTGAGCGTCCTCGTCCCTGCCAGAGAAGTTGTCTGGCAGACCAGCCTTAAGCTCGGTCCCATTGGCACGATGTTCGTCAGCCATGTCGTCGTCGTCGTCGGAGTAGTAGTGGTCTGATGGAGGTTCGGAAGGGGGAGAACTCGGAGGTGCAGGATTGCGAATGGGAGAGTTCGGAGAAGGAGAGAAGTGTTGGATAGAGGGTGGACGGGAAGGGGGAAGAGCCAGAGCACAAGTTAGTGGTGAGTAGGAGGGGGTTGGTGAATGCAAGGGGCCAGGTACATGCCTGCTTGAACTCGTATGAGAAGGACGCAGAGTCGGTTCTTGATGAACAGGTGAGAGTTCGGGTGGAGCAGGAGCAGATCTGGTTCCAGTGGTGGTGGGCTCGTTGTCTTCCTCTTCGTCTCTGTATCCTTGTCGGAGGAGATGTTCAAGGTTGATCCTGTGCGTGGTGGTGGGGATGGTCTCGTCCTTCTACCAATTGGTAGGGACGGAAAAGCAGTTAGTTCTTTTGTTACGCTAAGCGTAGAACCTAGCTTTATCCGGAGGAGTCACGTGACGAACAACAGAGAAAGTCGGAAGGTTTGTCTGCCCAAGGTCCTATGTTACCCTTGTGGCGTGATGGAGTCGAAGAGTCTACTGCGCTTGGTAGGCGAAGAGACTATGAGAAGGGTCTCAACAAGTAGACTCACGAGTCCACAAGTGGATTGGGCTAGATACTACACTTGTATTGCGTAGAACTAACTGGGGAATAGTACAAGTATACTGGGCATTTATATACGTATGAGCGGACCCAGAATAAGGAGTCCTAAAGGGGAAACGGAACAGTGGAACGCCATTCTGGAAGGGGATACGTCCATAAAGGAAACTGGGTCAAGGGGAGGAACAGAATGGAACAGAATGGAACAGAATGGAACAAAGGGAGACATACTGCGGACTGCGCAAAGGATCAGGAGTCCCGGTTGAAATAGAAGATCAGAATGTGAACGGGACTCCATCTATGAGTCAAAAGAATCAGAAGGCAAATCGAAGAAATGGAGGAAATCAGAATCGGGGTCATCGGGAAAAGCAGAAGAAACCCACGAGGTGAACTCGTGTTCCTTTGCCTCGGACATCCAGGGGATTTCTGTAACACGCGGTGGAGAGCAAGGTTGCGAGAGGGGAAATTGAACTTAAGGTTTTAAGAGTCGAGCTAGACCTTATGTATCTCCTGCTTTCCAGAGGGTAAACTTCATTCCAATATGGTCTTTGACAGTCTGAGTGGCTTTGGCATATGTGGTGGTGGCCTCCTTTCATGCAGCATCTAGGATTTCTAACCACTTTTCCAAGGCGGGAAGAAAGGTGGTTCCAATTGGGGGGTAAGCACGGAGTTTATACCCATGCATCAGCAAGAACAGGGTGACATTGGTGACAGAGTGAACAGCAGAGTTGTGAGAGAACTCAGCCATAGGTCAAAGGTTGGCCCATTTCGAGGCATTCCCTTGGCAGAAGATGCAAAGATAGGTTTTGAGTTCCTGGTTGACCCATTCAGACTCTCCATCAGTCTGAGGATGATAAGTGGTGGAGAGGGTGATGTCATAGGATAGGAGCCGAGCAAGATCCTTTGCAAAGGCAGAAGCAAATTGAGGTCCCCAATCAGAGATGACCTTGTTGTGAAGTCTGAATCGACAGAAGACATTCTTGAAAAAGAGGGAAGCTATCCCTGCTGCATTGATAGATTTGTTACAAGGAATGAAAATCACCCCCTTAGTAAGCCCATGGTCAACCACAACCAGCACAGAATCAAAACCAGAGGATAGGGGGAGGTTGATAATCATATCACAGGAAATCTGCTGGAATGGCTGACTCACAGAGGAGGAAATTGGACAGAGACCAGGAGCCACCAGATGGGTGTTGACCTTGTTCACTTGACAAATAGCACAACCTGCAACAAAGCAGCGAACAAAGGTGGTCAGACCAGGCCACCAATAGTTGCACTGCACAAGGTGAACAGTGCAGAAATACCCTCCATGACCCCCAGCGGGCAAATCATGGAGGGACCTTACAAGGTCCTACCAGGCAGGCTCGGGAACATAGAGATGGCCCTTGAAGTACAAGGCACCATCAAGGAAAGTCCAATCCTTTGAGGAGGCACAAGGAAAGAGCGGGTTGCCTTCAGTTAAGGCTTTGATGGCATTGGTGACGAGGGGATCGTCAGCAGTGTTGTTAGCAATTTTCTCAGTGATGAGAATGTTCATTTGCCCAATGATTATGTCGGAGACGTTTGTAGCAACAGGAACATCTGGGAGGAGAGTAACTGCAGTGTTGTCAGTGGATGTATCAATAACATCCTAACAGGAGAGTGCATCTGCGGGACCCATGGCAGAGCCAGGCTGATTGTCCCAATGAAGGTCAAAGTCCTGCAAGAACATCGTCCAGTGAGCCTGATGGCAAGAGAGGTTCAGAGGAGACTTGAAATACGTCAAGTTCCTGTGATCTGTGAGGTATTGTTGCCATTCCTCAAGGGCTCGTATGACAGCAAGGAGTTCATGGTCATAGATATCATATTTTTGCTCAGCTGGAATGAAAGTCTTCGAGTAGTAGGCACATGGATGGAGGTCTTCATTGCCATCTTTTTGCATCAGGATGGCACCTGAGGCACAGAGAGAAGCATCCATCATGACATAGAACAGATGGTCAGTGTCAGGATATTGCAATACTGGCCAATGGAGGAACACGTCCTTGAGTTTCTGGAAAGAAGCGTCATGATCTGGTAACCATTGCCAGGTGGCATTCTTCTTCATTAAAGAAAGAAGTGGCTGCACAATGTTGGAGAAATCCAGGATAAACTTCCTATAAAAATTACAGAAGCCCATAAATGAGCGTACTGTGCTAACGGAGCAGGGGGTGATCCATTCCTCAATGGCAGTAAGTTTCATGGGGTCCATGGAAACTTGTTCTTCTCCTACAATCATTTCAAGGTATTTGGCTTTTGGAGTGCAGAAAGTGCACTTTTCCAGCTTGATGCCTAGCTTGTGTTCTCGAAGGCATTGAAGAACTAGACAAACTCATTTGACATGTTTGTTGTAATCCTTGGAATGAACCATCAGGTCATTCATATAAATGATAAGCCAACCTTCCACAAGGTAGTCAGCAAAGATATGGTTCATGAACACCTGGAATGTCAGAGGAGAGTTGCATTATCCAAAGAACATTATGGTGGGCTCGAAGAGACCAAGAGCAGTGGTGAAGGTGGCCTTCCATTGATTCTCAGGGCAGATCCAAATGTTGTTATAGCCCCAGCAGATATTGAGTTTGGTGAAGTACCACAAGTGCTTCAAGGTGTCAATAAGGTTGGCAATATGAGGAAGGGGATAAGCGTTCTTGATTGTATGAGAGTTGAGATACCTATAATCCTGGCAAGGACGGTAGGTTCCATCTTTCTTTGGCACAAAGAAAAATGGAGAAGCCTGGAGAGACTTTGACAGAACAATCTTTCCTTCTTGTAGGTGTTCTTTAACAAATCCTTTCAATGCCTCCATTTCCTTGGAGTTCAAGAAGTAGTTCTTGGCTTGTTTCTGGACAAACAATTTGTCAAGTTTGATGGTGTGGTCAAATGGTTGGTGAGGAGGGAGTGGAACATCTTTTGCTTTTGTGAAGACATCACGAAATTCAGCAAATTCAGGTGGTAACTCAACAATCTTTTTCTCCTGATCAGCAGTGATGGAGGTCAAGACCGTGGTTTGGTTTATTTCCAAGGGAGGCAGCACTCCCATGGACACAGCTAGATCGTCAACCAGTTGGTCGAAGATAGCATCCTCAGAGATGAGGTTGTAATGCAGGAGATATTGCTGTGTTTTGATGTTCTCTTTTGGTCTAGATATCTCTTTGACAAGGGGCAGTGAGACTGTTCCAGTTGACCTGTTGATGGTCATGTTGTTATGTTGTAGCCAAGGAAGTCCCAAGATGATGTCCTTATTGGCCTGAACAAGACAGAAGAGTCTCTTCTCCACATTTTCTCTGGTACGAAGGTATACGATCATTGTCCTTCATATGAGACCTCCTTGATTGACAGTTCCATCCATGTTGTGAGCTGTCAGAGGCTTCAGTAGTTGTTGTGTTGCCCAGCTAAGCTGATAGACGAGGGCTGTGCTTATAAAGCACCCAGTTGCTCCACAGTCAATAAGAGCATGCATTTCAGTAATTTTGTAGTTTGATCTGGAAAGAGAGACGAAAATTGAAATTGATCGTGAATTCTTTCCAGATACAGGCACTATCGTAAAGGAGGGTAAAGATGCTGATGCTTTCCCTCCATTCAAAAATCCTATGGTCCCTTATTAGCCCCTTTGTTGTAGAAGATAATGGGCTTAATGGGTTCTTCTTTAACTACAAGCCTAGCCACACTTTTAGTGGTTTTGACCATTGTTTCATCTTCATAGGCTTCCCTATAGACAATCTTGAGAGAGTTTACCACCTCTGCATCAGAGATATTGAGCTTCCTGGTGTACTCCTCTAGGGGCAAGGGAGGAGCAGACACTGTGGTAGCCCAAATTCTTGGAGCTGAAGGAGCAGGAGGTTGAGGTGAGAATCCTCAAGTTCCACCAGAGTGGGGATGCTTGGTGGAGTGACATCTGACCTTGTGGAAAATGAAACACTTGTTGTTGTGCATGTGCTTGGCACGTTGGAAGGGGTAAGGCAGATTGTGTCAATGTCCATGACATTGGGGTCACAACAAGAGGGGGAGATATTGGAAGAGTGGTGAGTATCTCCGGAAGGAATGTAGTGGAAAGTTCCAGAGCAAAGATGTTTCAAGCGCTGGACCACGTCATAGAACTGAGCAGCTTTGTCGAGCCACTTCTTGGCCATTTTTGGTTCTTCTTCAACAGCTGTCATTCTGAAAGTGAGATCACTTGTCACCGCTTTCTTGAGCAAGTCCTTCAAGACATGCTCATCCATTATCCCACTCCTACCCATTTGGAGTTCAAAAGCTGAGCAGAATCCATGGAAGTCCCCTTTAAAGGGCAGCCCTTTCATACAGATATCAGACAAGGCTGCATGAGCCTTGCTCGTTCAATCTGAGGGGAAGAAAACTTTTGCAAAGTTGTCTGAGAACTTCTCCATAGTTTTCTTGTTTACTGAGATGTCAGGGTCCAGCATTTTCTTCAGCAAACCCTCAAAAAAGACAGCACCTCGTCCCTTGCTCATCTTGTTGCAAAGAGTGAGTATCTTGTTCTTGTCAGTGCTGTATCATGGCGACATTTGAAAGTACGCCTCCATTGTGAGGACCCATCATTGGGCATCCTTGTTCTGGCCAGAGAAGTCTTCTGGCAGACCAGCGTTAAGCTCGGTCCCATTGGCACAATGTTTGTCAGCCATATCATTGTTGTTGTTGTTGTTGTCGGAGTGATAGAATCAGAGTCAGAAGGAGGTTCAGAAGGGGGAGAAGGCAGTGGCAGCAGAGGATCACAGATGGGGGATAATGAGGGAGGAAACTGAGAGATCGAAGGTGGGTAAAAAGGAGGGAGAGCACAAGCACGAGCTAGTGGAGAGTTGAAGGGGGATGGCAAAGCAGAGGGGCCAGGTATATGCCTGCCTGAGCTCAGATGATGAGAACACGGATCCAGTTCTCAATGAATTGGTGAGTGTTCTGGTGGAGCAGGAGCAGATCGGGATTGAAAGGTCTATTCTCCTTCTTCTTTGTCTCTTGCCTGGTTTCAGAGAAGGTGTTCAAGGTTGATCCTATGCATGGTGGAGGGGGTGGTCTCATCCTTCTACTGAGTGGTAGGGATGGAAAAGCAGTTAGTTCTTTTGTTACGCTAAGTATAGAACTTAGCTTTATCGGCAAGAGTCTTTGTGACAAACAACAAGTAAAGAGCAAGTTCTTTTGCTAGAGGGCCATGACCTCTAAGCTAGTTGATAAGTCAACAATGCTTGGTAGGTGTAGAAACTAAGAGAAATAGGGTCTCATGAAGTAGATCACAATCTACAAGCAGATTGGCTAGAAACTACACTGGGGAAACTACAAGTACAACAGGCATTTATATACTATGAGCGGACTCCAAATTAGGAATCCAAAAGGGGAAATGGAACAGCAGAATGCCATTCCAGAAGGGGATACGTCCATAAGGAGAACAGAACAGAACGGGTGAACTGTGGACTGCAGAAAGAAACAGGAACAGAAGAAAGGAAGACATACAAAAAAGAAAGAGGAGTTCTGGTAGGAAAGAAGAGTGGAAGAGAATGGAACTCCATCAGACAAGGATCACTAAGAATCAAAGAAGTCAGAAGGAAGATCAAAGAAGGTGGCGAAATTGGAAGTGGAGTCCTCAGGTTCCCATGCAGTTACCCACAAGTTGAACTCGTGCTCCTCGGCCTCGGTCATTCAGGGGATTTCTGTAACAAGACTGGTTGATGGTAAGCATTTTTTGAGTTTTTTGAAACAACATGTGGTGCATCAATTATGATTCTATGTGTATTTTTATTGACGTGTCTTTGATACAGATGCCCTTCACCAACCCATATCCTGGTCCCTGCAGTGTACTCATTATGGACAATTGCTGCATCCACAAAAGCAAAAAAGTCCATGCACTGATTGAAGACATGAATTGTGTGTCATCAATACCTCATTCTTCATGTGCTAACTACCACCAGTTTGCAAACTCATTTACCTGTCTCCTTATTCCCCAAATTACAACCCAATCAAAGAAGCATTTTCTGCAATCAAGGCACATTTGCAGCACCACTGTGATGACTTCTCAATGACTGTGATCACTCGTGCTTGTCAGAACATCACCCTCAATAAGGCAGAAGGGTATTTTAGAGCATTGGGTTACATTGTATAGTGTATCATATCATCCGCCACATTGTTCATCATGCTGTCCATGTTACAGAAATTCCCTGGATTACTGAGGATGAGGAACATGAGTTCAACTCATGGGTAACTTCATGTAAACCTAAGGACTCTGACTTTGATCATTTCTTTGATCTTCCTCCTGATTCCTTTTAGCCCTTAGCCCAATGGAGTTCTGTTCATTCCATGCTTCTTTCCCGCTGGAACTCCTTTTTCCTCTTTTGTATGTCTTCTCTCTTCCATTCCATTCCCTCCCATATTCCACAGTCCGCAGTTCCCATTCCATTCTGATTCTCTTTATGGACATATCCCCTTCTAGAACAGCACTCCACTGTTCCATTTTCCCTTTAGGACTCCTTATTCAGGGTCCACTCCTAGTATATAAATGCCCACTGTACTTGTAGTTTCCTCAGTTACATAGTTCTACGCAATTCAAGTGTAGTTTCTAGCCCATCCTGTTTAGTAGATTGCAATCTACTATGTGAGACCCTTCTCATAGTCTCTATGCCTACCAAGTTAGACTCTTTGATATTTGCTTTGAGGTCGTGGCCCTCTAGCAAAAGGATACTTTACTTGTCATTCGTCCAGAAGCTCTCATCCAATAAAGCTAGGTTCTATGCTTAGTGTAACAGTCTGTTGTACTATCCATTGTATTGTTTGTCATGTTGTCTTGTCTGTGTCATATTGCATTGTATCATATCAACTGTCTTCATTTATCTGCAATAGCAATAGACATGCGATGGCAAACACACAACTAATGAAGCAAATACAACTGTGCTAAATGAACAATGTAAAGATGTTATCCTCCCCATCCTCCTTAGCATCCTCACAAACAATGTATCCCTTTGGAATGGGGAGCCAAACACTGTGATCTGTCGACTGGTACCAGGAATCATAGTCCTTTGGTGCATCATCCTCTTCATCTCCAGGAATCATCAAAGATGTAGTAAAATGACAGCCACCACCGTCGTGATACTTCTTCTCATACATGATCTTTTTCTGGGGTGGGTGGGTAGGTGACTTCAATTTGCCCACTAAGCTCTGACCAGTATTGCTGCACTTTCACTTTGCATCAGGGCCATTCCACCAGACCATACTTCCCTTTTTCAGATGGATTATGTCACCAGTTGGAATCCTGACCTCCAAAAGAATCTTGTCGTCAATTTCAGTGAGAATATCAGGGTGCTGATGTGTTGTGCAACAAGCTTCTGCTCATGCACAGCGGCATTAGAAACATCAAGGTCAGTTTCAGCACATTGAAGAAAGCATGAGAGCTGGGATGGGGATGGAAAAGGTGGTGGATTTGGTGGTCTTTCCAAGACACAACAAATGGGCATAGTTGGAGCCTGAGCAGATGGACTATGGGACCTGGACTGAGGAACTGGGGTAGCTGAGGTGGACAACTGAGGAAGTAGGCCAGAATTGGTTAGCATCTGAAGGAGAAGAACTGAGGTAAGCAAGTTGACATCTGGCACGGAACTCAGAGATGGTACAGGCTGTGTTACAGAAATCCCCTGGATGACCGAGGCCGAAGAACACAAGTTCGCTTCATGGATTACTGTGTGGAAACCCGAGGACTCCAATTCCGATTTCCTCCGTTTCTTCAATCTTCCTTCTGATTCTTTTGATCCTTAGATGGAGTTCCGTCCTTCTTCTGATCTTCTATTCCAGCCGGAACTCCTGATCCTTTGCGCACTCCACAGTATGTCTTCCTTGTGTTCTGTTCCGATCCACCCCTCGACCCTATTTCTTTCACAGACGTATCCCCTTCTAGAATGGCATTCCGCTGTTCCATTTCCCCTTTAGGATCCCTTATTCAGGGTCCGCTCATTGGTATATAAACGCCCAATGTACTTGTACTTTTCCCAGTTAGTTCTACGAAATACAAGTGTAGTATCTAGCCCAATCTGCTGGTAACTTGCGAATTACTTGTTGAGACCCTTCCCATAGTCTCTATGCCTACCAAGTGTCGTAGACTTCCCAACTAGCTTAGTGGGTAACACGGACCACAAGCTTAAACCTTTTGATTTACTCGTTGTTCGTCACGTGACTCTCGCCGATAAAGCTAGGTTCTACGCTTAGCGTAACAAAAGAACTAACTGTTTTTCCGTCCCTACCAATTGGTAGTAGGACGAGACCATCCCCACCACCACGCGCAGGCCTTGAACATCTCCTCCGAGGACAACAAGGAGATGAAGAAGACGATGAACGTTCCACTAGAACCAGATCTGCTCCTGCTCCACCCAAACTCTTACCTGTTCATAGAGAACCAACTCCGAGTCCTTCTTATATGAGTTCAGGCAGGCATATACCTGGCCCCTCTGTTACGCTAAGCGTAGAACCTAGCTTTATCCGGAGGAGTCACGTGATGAACGACGGAGAGAGTCGGAAGGTTTCTGTCCTAGGTCCTATGTTACCCTAGTGGCGCAAGGTGGAATCAAAGAGTCTACTGCGCTTGGTAGGTGAAGAGACTATGAGAAAGGGTCTCGACAAGTAGACTAACGAGTCCACAAGCGGATTGGGCTAGATACTACACTTGTATTGCGTAGAACTAACTGGGGAATAGTACAAGTACACTGGGTGTTATATACGTATGAGCAGACCCCAAATAAGGAGTCCTAAAGGGGAAACGGAACAGCGGAGTGCCGTTCTAGAAGGGGATACGTCCGTAAAGGAAACTGGGTCAAGGGGAGGAA
This sequence comes from Hortiboletus campestris, assembly GCA_038090935.1. Taxonomy (NCBI): domain Eukaryota; kingdom Fungi; phylum Basidiomycota; class Agaricomycetes; order Boletales; family Boletaceae; genus Hortiboletus; species Hortiboletus campestris. The sequence goes on along the minus strand of JBBPNN010000891.1, from coordinate 2,423 downwards.
CGAAAGGGAACGGAACGGGACAAATGGAAGACATACTGCGGACTGCGGAAAGGATCAGGAGTCCTGGTTGGAATAGAAGATCAGAAGGTGAATGGGACTCCGTCTACGGGTCAAAAGAATCAGAAGGCAAATTGAAGAAACGGAGGAAATCAGAATTGGGGTCGTCAGGAAAAGCAGAAGAAACCCACGAGGCGAACTCGTGTTCCTCAGCCTCGGACATCCAGGGGATTTCTGTAACATTACCCCCGTTGTATGCCTGAGACACCATCTCAGAATCCAACACTTCCATCGTTGCTGTCGGTCTCGTCGGGGTCTCTGCCATTGACTCTGGAGAGGTACACCGGACAGGCGGCTTGAATATGTCCGGGAGCGGAGTGTCCATAGTGAGGGCATCTGTAGGACAGGCAGAAGGGACGAAAGTGGTTGGGGCTGCCACAGATGAAGCAGCGGACAGCTGAGCAATTGCGACGTCTAGGGAGTGCAATTTCTCGGACAGATGTGGCGGCAAGTCGTTCATTGCCTGCTCAGAATACGGGGGCGAGCAAGTCGGCGAGCTGAGAGAAGTCAAGGTCGGTGGGAGGAACGGATCGGTGTCCGTGAAGTGGGGAGGGAATGGGAAGGGGTTCCGGTGTCGCAGGGGGTTGGCTTTCTTCTGAGGTTGCTGCAGTAGCAACTTCGGAGTCAGGGTGTGGAGTAGAGTCGATGGTAGACGACTCGAGGGTGGAGGAGTCCAAGCTCTCAGAAGAAGGGGGCGTAGTGACGTGGAGGAGCTGGGTTCGTTGCTCCTCGGTGCAGAGTCCAGCAGCTGCAGAGAAGATTCGCTGCATGATCTCCTCGGGGACGAAGCGGAAAAAGCGGGAGAAGTTGGTATGCGTGAGGATGTTGAGGACCTCATAGCGCTGAGCGATGAGCCGCTCATTCCAGCGAAGGGCATCGGCAGGCGAAAGGCTGGTGGCCGTTGCCAAATGGAGTCTACCACTGGAGTAGTTGTGGTAGAGGCGAATGAGACCTTCACAGATGATTGACCGACTGTTCCTAAAATCTGCGCTTTGTTCAATCGGGAGGAGTGCCGAGGGATCATCGAGGACGGACGCGAAGATGACATGCCTTTCTCGGAGGGGAAAATAGGGAAGGGACAAGAGGGGATAGACGACGGTTCCGAATGGGGAAGGAGAGGTAGTGATAGTGGAAGACATAAGAAGAATCAATGAAACTGAAGAAACAAACGAAACTCTTGGGCGCTTAAATACCCAAGGGGAAATCCAAATCGGGAGAATGGGACAAGTCGGGTGGAACAGAGGCGGAAAGAAGCACGGGGGAAGCAGAGTTCCGTGGCTTCTTCAGAACAAACAGGATCGGATGGAATCAGGACTGCGGACTGCGGACTGCGGACACAGCACGGGGGAGATAAGGTGACTGTCGAGAAGGTTAAAAGGTGAGCGATGAAGCGTGTAAGGACTTCAGCGAAATCCCAATGTATCAATTCCTCCTAGTAACCATTTCTTTCATCACCTTATGCTTGGTGTCGGTGACCGTGTTGGTCATCCTTGTTCTGACGCGGGGGATCCTGGATCTCCAAGAGAGGGTGTTAGAACGTAGGGTGCCCATTGTGGTGCGTGGGCAGTTCAGTGAGCCTGCATGCTAACGTCGAGGGAACATGCTGACTCGTTGAATAGTGAGGAAATCCTTTGAGGTGATGGCGTACAACCCTCATTGGATACATGAAGGGAAGAAGGGATGGGAGGATCTGACTCGACTGGAGGCGCGGAAAGTCTTTTCTTTATCAAATAACCAAACCATGGAGTGGGGCGACGGAGTGACCGGTGGATGGGGCGGCGGCGGAGGAGGATGGGGTGGAGCAGGAGGTGACGACGGAGACGGCGAGGACTAGGGAGAGGTCACCTTAGGAAAATCCTTGGGCCTAGATAGTTTGTACGCTCGCAGCATGTACCTTGCATGCGAGAGATGCGATTCTGGCTCCCAAGTATCCTCGGCGCGAGAGTAGCCCTTCCATGAGACAAGAAATTGGCGGCGTCCAGGAGATCCTCGGTGAGAACGGATGGTCTCAATTTCGTACTCCTCTTCTCCTTCGATGACCTCAGAAGGAGGATTGAAGTAATTTGGTCCATGTTCATCCGTCTCGGTGAAGGTAGAAAGGAGAGAGGCATGGAAGACGTTGTGGAGTTTCTTCCAGGTCGGAGGAAGACGAAGTTTGTAGGCGTAGGGGGAAATGACAGCATCGATCTCGAATGGTCCTTCGCGACGCGGAGCGAGCTTTCGAGAGGGGAAGTTGAACTTAAGGTTGCGAGAGTCCAACCAGACCTTATCGCCTACTTTCCAGGGGGTAAACTTCGTTCCAATGCGCTCCTTAACGGTCTGAGCGGCTTTGGCGTGAGCGGCGGTCGCCTCCTTTCGCGCGGCAT
>JBBPNN010000890.1:0-14393 GCA_038090935.1 Hortiboletus campestris | reverse complement strand
AAGTGTAGCAAAGCACGATAAGAATTTTGGATGAATAATACTGGGATTATCATAACGACTCCCCGGTTGAATGGCAGGTCCCGGGTCCATTGTATCAGAAACGTGCATGGGAAAGGGTAACCAAACTTCAATAGGTGGTCAACCCCAGTGTGAGCTGTGAAAAGAGGGATCGACGACAGAGAGCGCGTGCGGAAGGGGAAAAGAGGGAAGAAAACTCAAGGCGAGGAGTATGCGGAGGGCTGGTTGACATACCAGAACGTTGAACGGGTTACGGCGCAGAACTAAGAGAGAAGCACCGGAACGCCATCGGCAAAGTCACGCTCTTGAGCGCAACGGTCAATCGGTTTGACCTTGTACGTTCAAAAAAAAGTGTAGACCCACGACGGGGTGGGAGTCACTGATGGGACGCTCACGCAGAAGCAGGACGTGAATGAGCGTATGATTGCGGAGAGAAGAGGGGGAAAGAAAGAATGGGGCTGTCGTCTATCCAACTATCCTATATATACGTCCGTCGAAGGGTCTGTGCGTCAAAGTCTGAGAATGCCAATGAGAACGTCACTACTAGTCGATGACGTATGTGCTGTTCGCAACATACGTGTGAATATCTTACTAAATGTGCCCATGTCGTTTTTTTGTCGCCGAACATGTTTCTCCCGCGCGGACATGTTACGAGGCGGGGTACTCCTTCGACATACCACTCGCGGGATTCTGCATCCGACCGTCGACCGCTACAGTACAATCCGACTCTTCTTTATCCGCCAAATCGTATCTGTACCACACTCTCCCCAGCCCCGGCCGACCATTCGGAGTAATGGCAGTCGCAGTATACGCGGCACAAATGCCCTCTCTCGCAATGGCATTCGGTTCGATCATTCCGATGCCCCCCAAAAAACCACTTCTCCCCGTCTCAACGCCGTACCGGAAAAACCTCCCAGTGCTGATCAAAAACCCGCAGAGCAGCACTCACATTTACCCCCTTTAAACCTAGACAACTATCCTCGTCTATATCGCCACTTAGCCCTCTCCCTCTCTCATCTACACCGACCCACCAGAGACGACTTTCTCAAGGTTGCGAGTAGCTTTTGGCAGCGGCTCCGTATACGCTTCAAGTGGTTTACCATCAGATCGTTCCGTAAATTCAATGCAGACGATATATCTGCTTTCATCACCTGGTTTCTCATGAGCCAGACGCTCTGGATCTTGGTTGGAACGTAAGCACAGTGGCCTCCACGCTTTCTCAAAGCTCATGTTATCACAGGACCACATTCTTCTCCGTCATCTTTGCCACCGCTAATAGCTTGAGACTACAAGGTCAGTTCCTTTCTACGAGGCGTCTCAAGCGTTGATGTATCCCCTTTTAGAATACGTTGCGAAAGCTATCAGTAATTATTTAACCAGCGAAACCGGCGTCACAGTCATTTTCGAATCAGCCATCGTGCCCAAGTGGAAAGACTCTCGTATCTCGTTCAAGAATGTCTACGTATCTCGCCGACCACGAGCTGCTAATTCCACCCAGGAGAAAAGGAATGCGCTCGGACATGAGGCGGCCGTAGCATACGACATGAACAACCACCCAGCATACAACTACACTGTGGAAGAAGATGAGGAAGTGGCGCAAAGTCACGCAGACGATGACGTCAACTATTCCATGTTCGATCTGAACGTCGACTCCATTGACGTCACTCTTTCTCTAAAACGCTGGTTAGATGGCAAGGGACTCGTCGAGGATGCTGTCGTCAAGGGTGTTCGTGGTGTTTTGGGTGAGTCACTGGTGTTGAGAAATATTTGCGAGGATTAACCATGACCATATTTCAGATAGACGGTCTGTTTTCTGGGATCCAGATAATCCCTTGGACCCCGCCGCCTTCCGAGGTGTTGCTCGTCCTGGTGACTTTGAATTGCACTCGCTTCAACTCGAAGACGTGCTCGTTACCGTATATCAGCCAGGCAACTTTCGGCCCTACACCACTTCCATCTTCCGAGCCGATATACGGACTCTGCGCAAGCAATTCTTATTCTATGATTTCTTACGCGCGGAGAACGTTGTAGGGCAGTTTGATAACTGCCTGTTCAGTCTACATAAGCCCCAGAGTATTGGGCGAACTACCGAACAAGACATTCAGGATGGAAAATGGTCGAGAATGGTGAGCATACAATGCCTTGACGTTGACGATGGCTCTGAGGTATTCTGATAGACCAGGATTCGTATCGATGGAGTGAACATCGATCACATGCAGAACTCAACCACCGACCCCACTGGACCACTCTCTTGGATTACGTCTGGAAAGGTGGATGCTGTTCTCGATATCAAATTCCCTCGCGATCCTGAGGACGAGTACCCATTCAATGCTCTCCTCGGGGAGTTGGCGGACGCCATATCAACGGCAGCATCAGCATCCCTCAATCTGGATCGTATCCCCGGTCAGAGAGAGCTTGCCAAGCCGCCATTAGTCGCACCTTCTACCGACGCGGATGAAGACGAACCCGACAAGCCAAGAGTGGTCATAGATATAGACCTGCGTTTCAGGGACCTGAAGGCTGTCGTACCTCTCTTTACTCAAAACCTATCATATGTCAACAATGCTCTGATCAGACCCATCGTAGCATTCATGAAGTGGGCGAGCAGAATTGATTTCCACGTAATGTACTAATCCGTTCACTTTGCAGTACACATCATACCCTTGTACCCATCCACTGTAGGGTGGTCAAAGGTGTGAATGATTTTGACGGCGCTTGGACTGTAAGTCATCCGTATGTCGGAGCCTGTCTTTACACTGATATCTTTCTACAGATGTGGGAAAGTAGGCTGTATTCAATTCCTGTGCTGCCATTGTAACTCATCATGGAATCTCCCCAGCTGGATTGATGGACGAAATCTCACAAAAGGTCTCGGTTTTACGAAACTCATCAGCGAAAGCACTGACCCTCTTTGCCGTAGGTTTACGATGCCCTTGCGTATCACGTCTCACAGGCCAACATGAATCGACGAGTGAAAGTGGTTGGTGTGTGGAGCTTGCAAATGACTGCCAGTGCGATCCTTTCCGCGTTAAGAAGTATCGTCGATCCCATGGCCTCCCGGCTCAGAGAGGTCCATTACGTGGACGGGATCCCGTACGATGCTCTCCTTCTTTTCAGTCCGTAGAGCATTGATGTTTACCGCTGGCTTCCGCAGCTTTACCATTAGGTGGAAAAGGTAAAAGTATTATTATTGTCGTGGAATGATCCTGCCACCGTTTGTTGGATTGGGGATGGTCATGTCATCCGTTTGCTGGCAGACACAGTCTGCTATCGCATCGAAGTAGCACGTCCATTTTTCACTGCTCAATTGAAGTACACCTGAGTGGGATAACTGTACACGAGACTTCGATCAGATCTCCATGGAGTTGAGGGCGTCCTTCCCCCGGCTTGGTTTCTAGTTGCGCCGCTTCCCCTCATATGACCGACGGCTCCGACCTCGGAGAAGTTGACATGACAACAATATTGCCAAGGGTCCCGACATTCGGGCAAACTGGTCCCGCGTACTCCACTCCAGACTCCTTCGCGCACTGCAAAATCCCTCTCGATGTGTTTCAGCCGCGGTCTTGTGGCAAAGGGCATACTAACTGGGCATAACGTTACCACCGGACCGCCCACCGTGTGATCGCAGTTAGCGGGGACCCAGCCAACTTGGGTTGCATCATCATGCCAGCTACTTCCGAGTCGAGTATAAATGCGCCGTCGGTGGCCCGAGGGATGCGCTCTCACCGTGCTAACGTTAGCACGTCCTCCCTTGACCCTCTCCTGAATACCGACGATTGGGAAGGCGCCGACTCGTCGGAGGCGATCATGGGTTCTGAAGATCTGAAACGAACAGGCTCTGAAATGGCACACGTCCAGGAAAATAATGAAGACATGCCAGGCTCCGAGGGGTATGTTCTTTCCGGGCTCAACCTTGCCGAGACAGAAGGTCGCGTGGGCTTCTGGGGACTGTTTCAAAACACGCTCGTGTAAGACCTTCATTAACATGCATGGCAATCACCTGCGGGCGTTTATGCAATTGATCTCTGTGTCTTTCTCACACGCGCGTATCGTCTCACAGGTTGGGTATAACGTGCTTTGCGACGTTGGGTGGATTTGTCAGTGGTTAGCCTCTTTTATCGCGCGTGCTAAAGAGATCGATGATCCTTGTTCGGTTCTCAGCTCTTTGGTTATGACCAGGTAAAACGTGGCGAAGAACGGTCGAGTCTGACGTGCAGCTGATCGCTTGCCTTTTCTTGCAGGGCGTTGTCAGTAATGTGCTCGCCATCGAGTCGTTCGGTGCAGCGTTTCCAGCCATATACATGGATGCCACTCTCAAGGTGAACCAAACCAGATCGTTTGCATCGTCATGACCGGCTGATCCCGTTGTTCAAGGGGTGGTTCGTCTCGACGTTGCTGCTTGGTTCGTCGTTCTGGGGCATGTGTGTGTACGAACGGCGTGGTATCTGACGACTTGTGGTTTAGCTGGCTGGGCCGGGTCGCTCATTAATGGCCCCGTCTGTGACAAGGTTTGACTTTGATCCTGTCCCTGGGTGAAACGTTCAACTAGGAGTCCTTTCTGGCAGATTGGACGGAAACGAAGTATCATGTGCAACGTGGTCATATTTCTTATCGGGAGTGCACTCCAGACGGGCGCAACCTCTCAGGGTGAGACTTATTCGTTCCGATTTCTCGTCTCTGTTCGGACCCATCACTCATATTTCTCCTCCAGTCGACCTCTTTGTTGGTCGTGCCTTTGCGGGTCTCGCAGTGGGTGCGCTGACGCATGTTGTCCCCATGTACCTGGCCGAGATTTCCAGTGCGAATGTTCGAGGATCGTTGGTTGCCCTGGAACAACTCTCCATTACGATTGGTGTAAGTCTGAGGGCCATTCCTCGTGCGCGTGTATGAAAGCTAATTTCTTGACGTCCAGATCCTTGTCAGCTGTGGGTCTCTCTTTTGTGAGCCTGGTCGAAAGTCTCATGAATGACCCTCCAGATTGGCTTGCGTACGGGACATCACACATAGGTGGAACACGTTGTGCACCAGAGCTGCCGTACACAGGACCGCTGCTGAACGGAAGCCCCACGTTCGATGCGTATGCAGACGTTCCAGCGGGCGGCTGCACTGGTCAAACGCAAGCATCATGGAGGATTCCCATCGGTTTCCAGATGTTGCCCGCCGTGGTCAGTGTCGCGTTTCTCCGGGGCTCTCGTTGTCGTTGATGTCATTCTCAAAAGTGCCTGGGTATCGGGATGGCGTTCATGCCCTACTCGCCGCGTTGGCTGATGGAGCAAGGACGCGAAGAGGAAGCACTTGCAACTTTATCCATGTTGCGACGAAAACCGTTGGACCACATCGCTGTGCGGTACGAGTTCCTGGAAATCAAGGCCGAGATTCGATACTCCCGGGAGGCGAGCGAACTTGCATATCCGAGTGCGGGCCCGATGAGACGCTTTATCAACAATTACGTTGCCTTGGTGGCGACGTGGCCGAAATTCAAGCGGTTGGCAGTAGGTTGCTTGACGATGTTTTATCAACAGTTTATGGTGCGTTTGTGTTTGCATGCGACTCAGGTGTCGTCTTTTACTGAACAGAGCGCTCGATCTAGGGTATCAATGTACGTGTTTTGGTTCGTTGGTGAATCGTGTTTGTCTGACGGAGGTACAAGGCCATCATCTATTATGCTCCGACGAGTGAGTCGTAGACTTCGCTCATGGTCCAACTCCAAGTTCATGTCGTTTCCATAGTCTTTGGTCAGTTGGGCCTGAACCCGAATACAACCTCCTTGTTAGCTACCGGGGTGTACGGAATAGTGAACGTGCGTTATCTCTCCAACCCTAGTTTCTTTTTCGCCAACTCCGTCTTAGATGTTGTCCACTCTCCCGGCTGTTATCCTTTTGGACAGCGTCGGTCGACGTCCACTGTTAATGTGGGGCGCTGCTGGATGCTGTATTTCACTCCTGCTCGTCGGCTCGTTGGTCGCTGCGTTTGGAGACGACTGGCCAGGACATGTCACTGCAGGACACGCCGCCATAGGCACGTCCCACTTCTCTATTTTTATGACTTGGGATAGACGACAACTGATGCTGGCGATCTAGCATTCATATTCCTCTATGACGTGAACTTTTCGTATTCGTGGGCTCCGATTGGTTGGGGTATGTAATGGCTTCCTGTGATGTTTGTTGTGCTGACATTATTTGGGGGGACAGTGATTCCGAGTGAAATTTTTCCCTTGCATCTGAGATCGACCGGTATCTCGATCACGACCTCCACCACATGGATGTCCAACTTGTACGTCCTTTCGATGCACAGCATGCACACACGAATCGATTTCTGATCGTCGTCGGGACAGCGTCATTGGCTTGGTTTCCCCCACAATGTTGACCACGATTCCGAGCGGGGGGACCTACTTTTTCTTTGCAGGATTCGCCATCTTGGCTTTCTTGACGACGTGTACGTCGGGCTGTCTCACGAACGTTTTTGGGGTTGCGGAAGTGGGCTTACGATTGTTTCTCAGGGCTATTTTATCCAGAAACAAAGGGAAGAGTGAGTGTCGACGACGTTTCTGCATTATCATCGTTAACGCGGACTGGATGCAGACGTTGGAAGAAATGGACGCGGCATTTGGCGATAACGCGTCGGACAAGGAACGGGAACATATGGAGAGGATTTGTCGCGAACTGGGATTGCCTGCTCAAGCACTGCTGACTGCGTAAACGATACGACATGTACTATATACCTATCACGATGATGCCGCTTGTGTTACCGACGTGCAAGGCAGCCGTGTTCGATCGCTTCTCGGTGTCACGGTGAACTGGGCAAGGTTGGATTCGCCAGCACTTGGGCTTGCTCGAGCGGACGGCTCGCTCGGAACGCCGACTATTATCCTTGTGAACCGGATAGTACTCTGCGAACGCCACACTGTACGTTCCGCGACGGGGATGACAAGTACAGGAGTTGGCGCACACGTGACGCTCGACACCCATCTCATCTAGGCCAGTATTCGTGACAGGGTTTAGAAGCAGATCCTCCGAGCCTCGCAAAGTGCTTGCGAATCCAAGTTCTGGGTCGCGCCACCAAGAACTCGGTGATTACTGCGGAAGTTAACATCGCTTAAGTAGCCCCTGTAATTGATGGCTGATCTCTCTGTGGGGGCCCGTATTGGTGCACGGAGTTTCCTTGCACGTCGTACTACGTCGTCAAAGCGCGTCCGAGTCAAACGATGCCAATGATCATCTGTAGCCGGAAAAGAGGTGGATGAGACTGCGGATTCGAGTCAGAACGACGAGCGGGCACGTGCTGTGTATGTGAAGGACGACGGGATGAGGCTCGGCATCATCGAGAACGTTCTAGCCCCTTGGTCGATGAACGGAATTGATGGGCTTTGGGCGAATCATGGTGTGAAAGATATGAGCAGGCCCGCAGTGGCGAGAAGAATCTAGTCATGGCAGGTCATAACTTACGTCGTCGGAGTCAGCGAGGACCGGGATCACCACTGCATTCAATGTATGATATCGAAACCTAGCAAGTCCTGTCACAGTAAAAGTCGAGCTATAGGAGGTCACAACTTACGTCGTCAGCATCAGCGAGAATCGAAATCACCGGCGACGAAATCGTACCACTGAATGTATCATATCAAAACGTGTCCAAGAGTCCAACGAGAGCACTGGACAAGGTCGGGTTGCAGCTGTCAGCCTCAGAGGTCGGTGCGACTGTGTCAGCCGCCAGAGACATATAAACCAGTGAGTCAGAAAACGTCGTTCCAGTATCCCTACTACACATTTTTCATTTCGAGTCTATTATTCGACCTACCTCTCTCATCGCCATGCGTGCCCTTGCCCTTCTTGCTGCGATCACGATGATGCACACGGTCCACGCCTTTCCTCGCCCAGACCTCGCAGTCCGTCAAGGTGAAGACGATCTCAGAAACGAGAGCCACATGTTCCATCACCTGGATCGTAATCAACGGACGGCCAGCCGGGATCGCGAGCGTATACACAAGGGCGATGCAGAGGGGTCTGGGCTATCCGTCGTCAAAAGGGTGTCAGGTGGACCACAGCCAGCCGGGATGGTGAGGGAGAGAGGGGTGAACAGGCGGTTCATGGAGAGCCCAGATTACAGCCAAGGTGGCTCCGGAGGTGGCAGGAATGCCTCAAACTCTGCCAGCTCTGCGTCCGATACGATGCCCACGCAGCAACCACCAGCCAAAGCGGAGAAACGGCCAACAGCCATGGGGGATTCCTGAGGCGAAGCCAGACGTAGGACCCGGACGGAAGTGTTTAGAGTGTCGTGGCTTTCATGTACGATTTTTTTCATTTGTACTGAGCGGTGCTACGATGGAGTGACCCAAAACAAGCCAAGTTACTTCATAAGGGCTGCACAGCCACTCGCATGCTGATTCAGCTGTTGGGGGATATAAGTCATACTCGAAAAGTCGTCCGTCGACATTCTCCACAGTCGCTTATCGCTTTCAGCACAAATGGGCTCAAGTCATAATCCAGCTCCTCCTCCAGCTTACCAGGCCACTGGGTCGTCCAGCAAACCCCTGATTGACCCGAGATTCGACGCTGCTGAGCCGTTGCTCGGTCGCGCCAGCTCCCCAGGGGGTGGATTCTACGATCAACCCGAACATGGTGATGTTCCAGATGACTTCAAGGTATGGAAGTATCCGGAAGCATTTCCCGTACACTCACTTCCATGTGATCACAGTACGGCGTTACCGTTTCTGAGAGTTCCGCTGAAGTTCGGGCTGCTTTCATCCGCAAAGTATACACCATCCTGTGTGAGTACACTCATCCTTAGTGGTCACAACGTCGCTCAACTTATGTCTTCTGCAGTCTGTCAAATCGTAAGCCACCTTCGAGTTCCTCCGTGCGCCAGCTTCTAACCCTATGAATAGCTCGCTACGTGCTTGGTGGCTGGCGGTATTTCCCAGTCCTCATCGGCAATTGTGTGGGTTCAGCAGCAGTACGTTCAATAAATTCATGCTGTGTGCTTGTTGTCTAACGGATTCCTGTCCAGCACGTGGTCTCTATATCTTCCTCTCTTCGGTACCCTCATCAACCTCGGACTTCTCTTCTGGAAGCGTCATAGCCATCCCCTCAACTTCGTGTTGCTGTCCACATTCACCGTAATGGAAGCATTCACTGTAGGAGTACTCACCGCGTTCTTCGACAACGTTATCGTGCTGCAAGCTCTGTACGTTTTGCATCACTTCTTACTCGTCAAGTTTATTAATTGCTTGCAGCCTGATCACGTTAGGGGTCTTCCTCGGCTTGACAATTTTCACACTCCAATCAAAGGTCGGTGTTTATCCTTCAATTAGTACAATTATATCCAACGTTTGCTTGCAGTACGATTTCTCTGGACTTGGACCTTGGCTGTTCGGCGCCCTCATGGCTTTGGGTACGCTTTTCAGAACCACCCGTGCTTAAAATCTAACATTAATTCCGCAGTAATGGTTGGGCTCGTTAACTTGTTCATTCCGTTTGGACGAACGATGGACATCATTTATGCACTCGGAGCCTGCTTGATCTTTAGCGGCTACATCGTATATGACACTTTCATGATCACGAAGCGCCTGTCCCCTGATGAATTTATCATGGGTTCCATCAGCCTTTACCTCGAGTACGCCGTGTTCTATTCAGTGCATAGCAGCTGACTAACCGCCCCTATTTTGTAGTTTTATCAACCTTTGTAAGTTCGATCCAACATTTCGGGTATCGATCAAACTCACCTCCACTTCTAGTCATTAACATCCTTCGCCTCTTGAACGACCTTCAGGATCGTTAAGCTGTAGGTTCTATGCTTTGTTCGGGGATATTGAATTGCCACGGTTCATTTGGAAGTCCGTTACTTAAGTTTTGGTAGCTCACTCATTATAGTTTACATGATTCAGCGTGTATATTATTTCAATCGCGATGAGTTGCGACAATTGGACGTTGTGCAAAACAGAACCAAAATCACTATTCGTTGAAAGAACTCGATCTGACATCGTATTCCTACGTCACATTCGTAATCCCTCGCCAGGGCTCTAGCGTACATTCTCCCAAATCGCTCGTCACAAGGCATGTTTGATCATGACACAAAACCGACAGCACGGCTCGTCACTTGCAATACAGTTCAAGCTAGACCCCCAGTCCAGCTGGGCCAGCATAAGAGTTCAAGCGCCATGTTACAACTCAGCCAACCCGATCAGATTCGCCAACTTTTCGGGAGTCAAGTCCCCATGCCGTGGCTTGATCGAGCACGGCACATCCTCAGGGCGCCTACGAAAGACAAAAAGAGCGAGGGACATGTCAGATCCAACATCAAACAAAGGGGGGAAAGGCGGACATACGTGGTAACGCCTTCAGTCCATTTCACGTTGGCGCCGTCCTGACCGGGATTCCACGAAGGCAGCGCCTCCAGACGAAAGACAGCGAGTAAGGAGACGATCGTGACCCAAAGGGATGCGTCAGCGATGTGCTTTCCGGCGCTAGTTACAGGCTCAGCGCCCCTTGAAACGGAGGGAGAAGGGAGTCGCGTACCAGACACGTCGACCGAACCCGAACGCAAACGAGACGTCGTCGACAGTGGCACTCTTCTCCTGGAGAAAGCGCTCAGGTTTGAACTTCTCTGGTTCGGGGAACTTGATCGGGTTTTGGGAAATCGCCCTGGGGCAGGGTCAGCCCGTCAGAGGATGTGCAGGCTGAACCGTGCATTTCGGACGTACCAGGCATTCACCAACACAGTCGCTCCTGAACGCGAGAACACAATGAATGATGCCCTTGACCCGGAGAACGATGACGAACCTTTGGGGATATAATATCCTTCGTAAATGTCATCGTCCACAGTTGCGTGCGGGATACCTTGGAACGATCAGAATTCTACACCTGGTTAGTGCGACACAGTCTACTTACCCAGGGGCGCCGTTGGGTGCCATCTCAACGTTTCTTTGAGTACAGCTTCGACGTAGGGAAGCGAGGACCGATCTTCCCAATGAGGGAGCCTCTGCAGTCCTTCACCAATGACAGAATCGATCTCAGCTTGAGCCTGTGCTTGCACATCAGGGTACAGGACCATCGCCAATATGAAGATCATGAGGGTGGAAAATGTCTGTTGGGGGCAGTGTGATTAATGAAAGACTCTCGGCACTCTGCAAAGTCGGCTTCGTACCGTTTCCGACGCAGCTAGTCACACATCGTTCAGACACAGCCTAGTCGAGCATTGTGAAGCGTTCACTTACCAGCATAGGCACTTGCACAGGCTTCTTTCACTGTCTTTTCGAGATAAGCAGCCTCCGCCTCTGTATCTGCTCTGCTCTGTATCCTCAATAGGGCATCCGACACCATAGACGGAGCGGCGGTGCCTGCAGCCTACAATGCATCCCGCGTGTCTCTTGTCAGCCTGATGATCATATGACTCAATGCAGACGATTCTACTAACCATGCTCTTCTTAACATATTCGAAAGGTGCTTCTACCCATTCCCCAATAGACTTTCGTGAAATCAAAGCGCTGCGCTTGAAGCTTGCCCCTGGGAACCATTGAGGAAGGTATTTCACTAGGTGTGTGAAGATGATAATCATCAATCAAACTGTCGAATCCACTTGACAATGTAGACATGGAACACTTACAGAGTGGAAATGCAGCTATTATAGCGGTCACCTCGGGTCGCATTTCCTTTATTGCAATACTCATCGCGAGCTCAACTTGAGCTACGATTGGGTCATCCATCCCTGACGCGTCGTAGTCGTACACGAGCGACATGATCGTTGAGGTACTCAGGCTGTCGGGAACAGACTGTCAATGTAGCCCATGAGCTCACACAAGATCGCCTTACACTTGCAAGTGTGCAGGAAAATCTTGGGGCGTCGATGCCAAACGCGTGATCAAATCATGCGCTTTTCGCAGTTGGACGGGACGAAATGATGGGGCTGCATTGAGATGGAATGCCTGGTGGAAAAATCTTCGGTGAAGGCGCCAGCGGTCACCATATGGTAGAAATATAGAAGAGAACTCTGTCCCAAAGCTGTTCCCAAGATCAATCAGGGCGCTATATGATGGAGAACGGAAGGTGGCTTCACAGTTCGTTCATGGGAATGAGACTTGCAGGGCGACTGGAGTAATTCTGGGACCGTCGGTCGAGGAGGTCCTGGGCAATCTTCTCTGAGTTGATAACGACAATGTCCTGAGTCAACAATCGAGTATAGACGATGCCGCCTGGTTGCATACATTAGTCGTGGCGGGACGCATACCATGGAGGAACGAACCATATTCTTCACCCCATCTTGTATACGTCTTCCAGGGATAACGAGTATCAATCCCCCGAATGTTTCCTAATACCGGGGTGGGTAGGGGTCCAGGAGGTAGACGTTGACGTTCAGTGTTCTTCTTCTTGTGCAAATGAGCTACTAATAACACGATACAGAAAGGGACTATGAACACTCCTGAGGAAAACATGATGAAGGAAGTGGGGAACCAAGCCGAAGGGAACATACCACGTTCCCGACCATGATATAGGCGGCCCCCGTCCCAACAAGTTTAGTCAAGTTCAATCGGGAAACCTAACGCAGAAAAGATCTATCAAACGGTAACCAATCTTAATCGGGTGGTAATGAAAAAGTGACTGGCGCTTTTGCCTGGGAAATGGGTTTGCTACCGGTGATCGGGTGGCCACGGGCTGGTGCTAATAGTGACTGGTAGGTTCTTCGGACATTGACGGAATACGTACTTGAAGGGTCACCCGGCCCGGTTCAAGGGTGTTCTTGGGGATGGAATCCGCGTCGTGTTAGAGTGACCAGGCAACGCGAAACTAAACGTTGATTTTGATTCTACGACTGGTAGTACCACTGGCAGGTGGTGGAGTAACCTGGGTGACCCAGGGCACTGCCAAGCCTCGGTTAGAGGAGATGTGTCATGTTTACTATCTGCGCCACAGAACCGAGATGTTTCAAGTGGCTTGTGTCGTTCTTTGCAATCGTCGCTTTGAATGGGGTTTATGGGGTTGGGAGTGCCTGATCGAATATGTGTAAAAGCGAGTTCTCTCCGCAGATGGGCCAGTCAGTTATTTTTATTTTTATTTGAGAAGGTTCACCCACAGTGCGACACAGGTGCCAGGGAGTATCAAACCGACCGCACCTGGTGCGCCTATCGAGAGGCTTTCCATCGGAGTGGACCCACCCTCGTTGGGGCGCACCGTCGGATCATTAAGCCATCGTGTCATCAGATAGAGAGCTCCAGGGTTTGCCTTAGAATCGCAGAAGGGCTAAACCGTCATCAGACCGTATCAGCAACGACGGTGTATAACGCGATCGCTCGACTCTATGTACCGCAGGCGATCCGACTCGAATAAAAAGCGGGCTTGAAAGTTGGTTATTTTCATGGAAAGTTGATATGATCCGGGCGTAAGAATCTGAACGGCCCGGGAGCTCTCTTCGCGAATGCTCTAGCCGAAACCGCTAGAAGCGACGTCCCACTGATCGGAACAGCTGAAATGAACCCTTACCGATGCAGCCAGGGCTTGGCACTGTGAGGAGCGAAAAATGACATAGAAAACCTCGTACCACATGGCAGCCTGAAACACGCTTATCGAGCGCTACTTTGCGCTGTGCTAGCACGGGCAAGTGTGCATACCTTGCTCCGGATACTGAGACGGTAACGATGGAAGGTAGCCACGACCGCTTATTATATGATGCAGTAATATTAGTAAACGAAAACGTGCACCAAGTTAGATTAGATAAGAGAGATGCAAGTGCAACCACATGACCTTTCTCGCTTAGTGGCAGGCAGACTTGTTGCATCAACAATGTTACAGCAGTTTGCAAAGCTACACAGAAAACGTGTTTTGAGAATTCAACCATTGGAAATGGCTGGGGAAGGACACCAGACATGCCATAGCCTGTTTGGGTGTGTGACTGTGACTGTGACTGCTGCCTCCGTCCAACATGCCCCCATTGTCACCAGCTTGCACTTCAGAAAAAGTCTATACATTTGCTGTTACAGAAATCCCCTGGATTACTGAGGCCGAAGAACATGAGTTCAACTTGTGGGTAACTGCGTGGGAACCTGAGGACTCCAACTATGTCGAGTTCCTTTCTTTCTTCAATCTTCCTTCTGATTCCTCTTAGTCCGACGGAGTTCCATTCTTCTCTGAGCTTCCTTTATTGCCAGAACTCCATGTCTCCTTTTGATGTCTTCTTTCCGTTCTGCTCCTGATCCATTCCATTCCAGATCTGATCTGATCTCCTTATGGATGTATCCTGTTCTAGAACAACATTCTGTTGTTCTGTTTCCCCTTTCGGACCATCAGCAAACCAACCCTTTGCCATAGTTAAGGCCCCAGGGTACCCAGTTTGGTACAGTATGGGACAGACTGTTGAGTGCTGGGAAAGTGCTGGGGAGTGCTAGGGAG
>JBBPNN010000889.1:0-14406 GCA_038090935.1 Hortiboletus campestris | reverse complement strand
CAAGGTTTGCTGAAGTTCCTCCTCCATGATCTGCACATAAAGGTCAGCATCCATCTTACCATCAATCTTGCAAGCCATTCCAACCCCTTCCCAGGTCATACAGCCCCATACCATCACTGATCCTCCTCCAAACTTAACAGTTCCTTTCACAAGTCTGTCACTAAGGCCCTCTCCTGCCTTTTTCCATGCCCATTTCTTGCCATCTGACCCAATGCAATTAATTTTGGTCTCATCTGACCATATAACATGCTTCCAATCCTCCACAGTCCAGTCCTGGTGGCTGAGAGCAAAATCCAATCTTGCCTGTTTATGCTTTGTAGAAAGCAGGGGACATTTCTTCTTCACCACAGCTTTCATACCCTCTTTCCTAAGGTGACAATGGATAGTCTGTGAAACAACTCTAAAGCGTAGCTTAGGTTGCCAATAAGAGACTTGGACTCAGAGAGAGGCGAAAAGGAGACTTGTCAAGTCAAGGGAGTCCTTCTTATAGTACTTCAGAGGAAAGCACCAAGAGAACTAGACTGAGGTTCTCTGGTGGTGGCATCTAGCCTTAAGTACCTACTAGAGGTATGTACATGTTTAGGTCGTATCTAACGATCTGGAAGCAAATGGAGAATAGGGCATAGGGTAGAAACGGAAATGAAAGACATAAGGCCAACACACGGTGTGGCAGAATGGAAGAGAAGCATAGACGTGAGGGAAACATGTGTATCAAGGAATGGAAGGGAAGCATGATCGAACGCTTCTGTGAAGAAGTGAAACATAAGAAGTGTGACAACAGAGAAGACGAGAAGTCTCGTGCGTGAATCGGAAGCAAGGATGAGTAACTGCACGAGAAAGGGGTGAAGAGCAAGAAATGTCTGTGGGTTACACAGAAAACGATAAGTCCATGAACATAGGGGTAAAGATAGGGGTTCGAGAATATACCGATCATAATAGTCTGAGCAGAGATAGGATGGTTCTTGACATCCTGAAGGGTTCTGGTGATCTGGACAGCATTTTCAACCTTTCCAGTTCCAATAAGATGAATGGCATGTCACATATCAGTAGGAGTAATGATGGATGGACAGCCACCAGAGGCTTTGGGCAAGTCAGGACGAAGTTTGGAGCAAAGTCTACTGATGGTGGAGTGGTTTATACCAGTAGCATGAGAGATTTGTCAAGTTGATTGACCCAATTCCAGAAAATGAAGAATTTGGTTGGTTTGTTCAATGGAGAGGGATTTCATGATGGTGGTAGTGGACAAAGCGGTGGTATTTGGATGTGTTTACATCATGTTGAACTTATTATGCATCACATGACTCATTTCTTATGTAATAGCTTATGGCAACATAGAGTTTCCATACTTTACAACATCAGCAACAAAACTGTTGCAATGAGTACCCTTGATTAAGTTTAGAATATTGCCTGATAGAGTAAGAATTACCTAAGCAATATATATATATCTTTGGAAAGCCCTCAATCAGGGCTTTCTAATGATACCTGGGTTGATGGGTCTAGGATCAATACCTTCCAAGTTATTAGCTTGACAATCCAAATGTTGCAAACATTGCAACAGTTTTGTTGCTCAGTGTACTAAGATTCAATGAGCATACAAAAACAAAATATAGCAGGATTTCCACAAAGTATCTATGGGATTCTCACACTATGTCTGTGGGACTTCCAGGAGGGTGGTGGGACTCCCACAAAGTATCCATGGGACTTCCACAAATGGTGGTGGAATTCCGACAAAGTGTCTGTGGAACTCCTATGTGGGTGGTGGGACTGTTCCACAAAGTATCCATGGGACTCCCACAAATGGTGGTGGAATTCCCACAATATATAATGACATTATTGTATAAAAACCTTATATAGCATTTGGTATATATACATGGATGTTTGTACACAATGTAAGCAAGAAACTATTCTATCCTGTGCCTTTTCCTAGCTATGTATATGTCTGCCATACCTGAGGCTGTCTCCATCAAGTCAATTACTTCAGCATCCTCAGCATCCTGATTCCCATTACCAGATTCCAAAGAGCTAGAATCCTCATCCTCACCTAGCTCTTGTAAACCATAAGACTAAACAGCTGCTATGTCAAGCACAGATGGACCCCATGACACTGACATGTCAGATAAAGAGGGAATATCTTGAACATCTCTCTGCCAAATAACACAAAGCTTCAAGAATTTCTTTCTGTGCAGTTCTAGTTGATGTTGCATAGCAGCATTATCTGATAATGTGGTTTATGCTTATATTATATGTTATCTGGAGAAGAACTCACCTGTGTTTTCTAATGCTTTCAATACTGCATTCCATTCTTTCTTCATCCAACATTGCATTCCAAGCCTTTCTCTTCTAAGTCTTCTCTCCTCTTCTATGCAGTGATTGAGCTCCAACATGGCTAGTATTCCTTGGCATATCTTTTCATCTCCAAGTCAACTAGGAATGGAATTCATGTCTTCATAATTCTCCAGACCAACATCTTGTCAAATTTTATCATCCACATCCAAACTCCACAATCTTTCCTTGGGAATCCTCAGAGGAGGTATGGCTCCCTATAGTGCAATCTCATGAGTGATATGGTGTTTCACCCTGTCACAAAGAGAGTTGTACTTGGAACCAATGAGATAATAGCAGATTTATGATGACTGATTGCAGATTGAGTATGAGCAGGGAGTTTCTTGTCTATTAAATATAATAAGTGTATGAAAAGGAGTACAAAAACAGAGCAGTATACCATTGATGGTCTGACAATACTCATGTGCCAACCAGTCAAATTCAAATTTTCTTTGACAGAGATGATCTCAGATACATACAGTACTTCAATGCCCTAGCATTTATTCTATCTTGCAAGTAGCAACTTGACTTGAGTTTTTTCAACTTCTTTATCTCTGCCACCCCTAGAGCAGCCAAATTGACATTCAAAGCAGCTTTGATGGTAGCCAGATTCTTTTTAGTGCTCTGAAGCTCAATGTTAATGCTGATGGGGTCACTATCTAAAATTAAAGTTGCATTTCAAGGGTGGTGATGTGCTTTTGAATCTCAGCAACATTCTCTGTTAAAAGAAGCATGGACATTCCTTTGTTGATCCCTGGTATCCAGGAACATTTCCTCCACTTCCCTACTTAGTTAGAGTGGTTTGTAGTGCTCCGGAATGGTCCAGGGTATTTAAACCTGTACTTAGAATTCATGTAATCCAGTTTCTGCTCAAGAGGATTCTCACCTTCATCTCTGGAATCATGTTCCCATCTCATTACACCTCATCACACCTTGTCTTTTATCATCTATCGTCAATCCAGCCACATTTCCTTCATTTCCTCTGCATTGCGAGTCACAGAATTTACCATTTCACCTTCCTATCAATCTGAAAAATCATCAGATTGATCCTAGCATTGGGCTACGTCATTTAGGCAAATTCTGCTAACCTCTCTCCGCATTTAGGATCCCTTGGGACAATGTTCATTGACCTGCACAAAACCAGTTTCATGCATGCACATAGCAAATCAGTCACCTGAGAAGTGGAATTTCCACAGCTCCATGTGAACCATACCCCTTGATACCATAGGGAACGATAGCCCCTATCATGACCTACATACCCCTATTTTTCCAGATTTTTCCACCTACTGGTTATTGAGATATTTATTAATCTCTCTAGTCATACTGTTAAACTTGCACATTTGTACATAGCTCACTATTATTTTGATTTCTCTTTATTTATCTGATTACTTAGCTAAGTGCTAGTGAGACGAAGTGATCATGTGACCCCTAGCTACCACATGACCACGTCCCCATTAGTCTGTACAGCCCTGCACAGCATAGCCAGCCTCTTTGGCAGAGCAACCCAAATTTGGACTCCTCTGCTCACAGTGCTTCCCCTCAATGTGCCTGGGTTTGTCAGCTTGTGCCTGGCATTAGTAAGCGATTGTGCCTTAATTTATAAGCCACCAGTCCTCTGATTGGCTGGCACAGCCTCCTGTATTTATGTACATATATAAAGGGGAGCATTTTGGCCGGCAGGAGAATCTCATCTTCTATCTCAGATTACCTCATCTGATAAGAGATCCCCTGGGAAACCTAATAAGACCTAATAAGGCAGGGTACCCTAGAGCGAAGTAAATAGGAGTTTAGAACTACTACTAGGCTATTAGGACTTGTATCTAAATAAAAGACAAGTACCTAAGACTATCCTTTTGGGAGAAATCCCTTTTTGGGCAACAAAAGGCATCTGATCCCTATTAGTGAGCAACCTAAGCGTCCTGTAGTACCAAATAAGGGCTACACTTCACCTCTCTAAGCCAAACTTGCCAACTCCTTAGCTAAGACAATAAGATTAAGTTATAATAACCCTTCTGAGTCTACTAACTGTACCACCAATATTGCCAGATAACTCCACCATCTTGACATCTTGACATCTCTACATCTTGCCATCTAGACATTACATTCCTAGGGCAACCTATTACCCTTCTGATTAGCATTCCCTAAGCAAACCTTTGCTAGGGCCCATTAGGACGACCTACCTATAGGAGTTCTACTACACTCTGCCTAGACTTACTACCCTAAGGCCTTGTTTGGATTGGCCTAAAATCACTTTGCCTAGTTGTTAGACTTTGCTTGAATGAGATCACATGACAGTGCCCAGTGGGCACCAGCGACATCGTTAGTAGGGCAAGGAGTACTACTACCACCCAACAATGTCTGCTGCAGGAAGTGCTTCAAACAGGTCAGCTGGATCACGCTCGGCATCAGACAGGTCATTGCAATCAGCCAAGGGAGTCGTTGATCCCATCAATGTAAACAACAAGGGCAAGGGCAGAGCAAAAACCCGCCTTACTGCTTGCACATCATGGAGCACTATGGAAATGGAGGAATTCATCCAGCTTTTTCTATCCTGCCACACATCAGTGTGTGATAACAACTTCAAGGAAGAAACATTCAACAAGGTTGCTGATGAACTCAACCAAAAATTCCCCTCACAAAGGGTGCCGAAGACAGGCAAGTCCTGTTGCTCCAAATGGGCCAATGTATGTATAATATCACCATTCCCGATACACTCTACTTAGTATGGGCTAATTTTGATTTTATTGAAGCTCAAAAGTGAATACACACTGGTCTCAATGATCAAGGGGGCTTCTGGCTTTCACTATGATGATTCCAAGGGAGTGGTTGTTAACGACTGCACTCGAGATGCATGGACAACTTTTTTCAAGGTATGAGTGGACTTCATGTCCCCCCCTTTTTGCTGATTTTTTTTTCCAGTCTCATGCAGGTGCTGCGAAGTACAAGGGCAGTCCCTGGCCATACTGGACTGACATCTCATTGCTCATGCCCTCCATCGTGAAGGGAATCCATGCCTATTACCCAGCACGATCAAGAGCAAACCATAGTCAAAAAAAGAGCTCCACATCAGGGAATGTGATGTCCCTTGCCACCCCCACTCCTACGTCTGACACAAATACGGATGTGCAGATGACCCTTGAAGATCACAGCACTGCCTCAACGAGTGCCACTGCTACAGATCCCAACTTTATTTCCCCCTCAGTACCATCTTCCTGTCTTTCCCACCCCCCTGAATCTACTATCTCAATGTCATCTGGGATGACAAGTGTCAGTTGAATGAAGCGGAAGGTTTCAAGCATTATCAGGTCCAATGCTGGATCAGAGGGTTCGCAAAAATGGTCCCACCCAGTCTCGGTGACTGTGCAGGCAAAGATCGACATGAGAGTAGCAATTCAACGGATGTCACAATTTCTTGAGAACATTCCTGCTTTGACCTATCAACCAGTTACACTCGCTTTGCTAGGACTCCCATCCAACTCTGGTCCTTCAACTTCCAACGGTGACTACATCGAGGAGGCAGTTGAGATTCTCATGTTGCTCAACCTCAGCCCGTCAGAGAACAACAATCTTGCTGATTACATGAGCGATCTGAAGAACAAGATGAAGGTGAAATTTTTCCTCAAGTTCGATGCACCCTCACGTGAAGTCTGGATCAAGAATTCACTCACTGAAATTCAGGCCAGGAGAGATGGAGAAATCATGAGGAAAAGCATGGATCATGATGCACAACATAGTAGTGGTTGATGTATGCTGGAGCTGGACATGATAATGATATGTTTGTTTGTTTCATCTGCTTTTGCATTGCTAACCACTACACAGTGTTGCAATTCGAAGTACGGGTAGTGTACAGTATGTTTGTCCAACTACGTATGTATTCCTCTTGCTCTCAACTCACAGCAGTAGTCTATCCACATAGCCTTTGCAATATGATCCCGTCGTTATTCTGCCCTTTGCCACTCCGCTGCATCAGTGGGACCACTTCCAAGCTCTCCAAATATTGCTATATCACCATCGTCCTCATGGGTGTGCTCCAACTGAAGTGCTTGAAATTCTGGGGTAAAAAATATGTCGGGATCCAATTGCTGGATGAAGTTGTGAAGTGCACATAGTGCTTCTGGGATGCATGCCTGCACATCCATCTTGTACTCAGGAGCAAGGAGGAGGATCCTCCACTGTCATTTCATGATTCCAAAAATCCTTTCTACAGCATTTTGAAGACTAGCATGACAAAGACTAAACAGTTCTTTCTTGTCTCACAGACTAGAACAGTTGGTGCCTGTAAGTTTTTTCTTCTTTTGTTGGCACACTGATTTACTTACCACAGACTCACTTGTCACCATTCTTTCAGATGGTATCATACTCCTCGATATGGAACAAGGAGTGTATCTGAACCACCAAATCCAGCATCAGCAAGAAAAAACCTCCCCTCAGGAATCTGCAAGTCATTGCTGCATGCGTCATGCCACATTGCTGTGTCTGCTGTTGCACCATCCCATCTGGTCATCACGTACATGAACAAGAGATTGAAGTTGCATGTGAACAAACAATTTTGCGAAATATATCCTTTCCTATTTTGCATGTTACCATGCTCCTCGATCGGCACAAATGCACAAATGTGCATTCCATCTACAGCCTCAATGCAGCCCGTGAAGTGTTGGAAGCAGGGATACTCAGTGATCTTCGTTGAAGTGGGGGTATTGGCCATTGATATTTGAACATTGGATGTGTATGTACATAGAATGGCTCTGATGAAAAAAAATCCAGCATTTTTTTGAAGTACCTGTCATTCTTGAACTCGGCCTCCCTACATCATTGATAATGTGGAATACTTGCCTCATTATTGTATCCAGTGAGTGCTGAAACCTTTCTCCTATATGTTGCGAGCTTAGACCTGTCACATACATAGGTATGAAGAAAAATTTCTAGTTGTTCCTCGACTGAAATACCACGGTGCAATTTCTGGACCCCATTCTCAACGAGCACCTGGATGAGCCCACTGAAAACATCATGACTCACACCAAGCAATGTCTTTATCCAATCAGGATGGCTGTTGAGTAGTTCCAGGATCCACCCCTTGCCTGTCAGAATCGATGTATGGTAGGAGATCCTTTCAGGTTGTGATAGAAAAAAAATAGTTGGTAGTAGTATGTTATGTGAGCTATCACAATTGTTAGCAGTACAAACAAACGCCATCGACGCTCAAGTTCACTCTGAATGACCACTTGGGTTCCAAGATCCATGGGGAGTTGGTGAATCACAGTGTTATCCATTTATTTTATCTGCTGGTTGATCATGTAAGCATGACCTGGGCGGTGGTGGCACAGCCGGGTCCAGTGGTCACAACTAGTGAAGTTGAAGTTGAGCATAGCCAAAGTGGTTACAGTCTATTTGGACACGACCTAAGGGATTAGCCTAAGTCTACACTCCCTGACCCCTACTTGTAGCTCCTTAGTACACAAGAAGACCAAGTTTGCTATAACCGGCTGAGTGACTAAGTGACTTGATAGGACCCCTTGCTTACCTAATCACCATTTCTGGACGCAACATTCCCAGGAGTTTCCTACACACAAATCATTAGCATTAAGTGAAACTTAGGCCAAGTTCCTAAATCATCCACCTTTTGTACCACCTAAGTACAACCTTCCATGGTTACTAAGCAACCTATTGCCATTGACCTCAGCCAATTAGGTGTGTAATTCACTTAGGATCACCTTTACTAACCAGACTTTAGGCTAAAACTATCTTGAACAACCAATCCATAAACTTACTGTATGTGGAGGATTGGTGAACAAACCACAGCTTCTGGTACACTAAATTCCCCTTTCTTTCTTGGGACTATATCTTTAGCATTAGTCTCACCAAGGGTAGATCTCTTGTACCTCCCTTGAGCAAAGTGTTCTAGTCCATGGCGACAAGACATGTTGTCTGGGAACCACTAATTTTGGTTGGTTCTTTGTCATCTTGTCTAGAAGGAAGACATCATACCCTTCTATTATGTACCTGTAGGCTCAAGACTAGTAGTAATTATTTCCCTAGAAGTCCTCTGAGCTTCATTTTTTGTTTCACAGCATGAGAGAAATGACCTCATCCACACACATGAATGCTGACTGCTGAAGATAGCTATACCAGTGAAGAAGGGCTTTTGCATAGTGATGACACAACTAATTCTGAGGGGAATTAAATCAAGAAACAGCATAGAATGCACATAGACCTACTATTGATGAAGATGCAAAGGGTCTTGTTTTCGAGAAAGCTTCTACTGCTGAACACCATCCACTGACATTGAGGGGAAGTTGAAGGAAACATTCTTGGTTGAACTCCAATAAGGGAATGGAAACTGCTAGAGATGGAAGCAAAGGGGCAGAAGGGAAGAAACCCATGGCCATGAATTGAGTTGATGCAGGGCTGCATTTGCAGATGGGTAGTTTCATATTCTGAACCTCTGCAATGCAAATTGAGCAGTCTAAAAAAGAAGCCAGTCAAGAAAGCACATATGTACTGTCAAAGTGAAGAACAATCAGAGTGAGATTATGAGTCCACACAGGAACAAGAATGCTTGAGGAGATGGATTGGCTGATGAAATGCAAGATAGGAGAGGTAGGGATTTACCAGGGCAGGGATGACATTGTCATGCCATTGGATCCACTGTTGAGCTTTCTTACTAGCTAATTTTTGAGGAGAAGCTGGTGCAGGAGAGCTCATATCCTCATAGCGAAGAAAGGATGAGTCACTAGTAGGCAGTGATAGGAGTAAGTCATCAGCATCAGACTTTTTCATAGTGGAAGAATGGGGGAGGGGATCATGTTGACCATAACTCTGATCAGCCACATGGAACACAGGACAAACAATGGATTTGTGTTTCTTCAGGTGACCATATCCTGAGTCAGATCATCTGTGATGACATATGTATGAGGAGCTATCAAAATCCTGCAAGGCAGCTGACAACTTAACAGGGGAGGAGGATTTAGATTTTCATGGGATTCTAGGATGAGTGAAAGATATGAGTGAAAAGTGGGTAAAAGGAGGCAGGTAACTCACCTTGCTTGAACTTTATATATACAGTACCTCATGGATCCCATGAGGTGATGGTGACACCTACATGTGGTAACCCCAATATTGCCAAGGCACTTACAGGGACAAACAAGGTACAGGTACATACATAAATTTTGACATGTTGTAAGTGTACATGATTGTAGAAAAGGAATAAAGAAGAAATAGAAAAGTGTCTGCACAACAACAAACATGCTACTAAGGATGATAAGACAATCATGGCACAGTTAGATGACAGCAAAGAACTGATACAATGTCTGTAGGTAAAATGTCAGGACCCTCTGTTCCACTGCCAAATACCCAGGGGCTGTTGGTGGAGGTAATGTGACAACAGGAGTACCTGGCTGAAACAACCCTAGAATAGAATGTTCCTTAGTTCGCACTAGTGACTTAGACAAGTAAAAGAAGATAGAAAGGAAGGCTTGTCAGGCCTAAGAGTCCTTCAATGGAGTTCGAGGGGAAACACCAAGAGAACTAGACTGGAGTTCTCTGGTGGTGGCATTGAGCCTTAAGTACTCACTAGTAGTATGTACATGCTGTGGTTGTATCTAATGATCTAAGGACAAATGGAAAATAGGGCATAGGGCATGGAGATGGAACATATCCGTGAAACATGTATCAAGGGTTGGCACAGCCAAGGAATGGAAGCGAAGGTGAAACATGAGGTGAAACACATGTGTGAAGAAATGGAAGAGAAGCATGATTGAACACTTCTGTGAAGATGTGAAACATATAATGAAACAGAGATGAAAGAGAACCTGTGACAGCAGGAACAGGTGAAGCTGTCAAGTAAGACAAGCTGCACAGGTAAAAGGTAAGAAGAGATAAGATAAAAGATAAGAACATAGAAAGAAAATGACTAAGTTCGAAAGCATAGGGGCTTTGAATATACCATTTATTACACTGGCCACAATGACATGAGGAAAACAAGGTGTGTCAACCTTGCATGCCTCCTGCAAGGATTGCTTGATGCCAACCTGAGGCCAATGAGAGACAGTGAGTCATGGATGACAGCACCCAAGGATGATGTGTTGAAAACTGAGGCAATGAGCTGCTCTCTTTCAGTCTGAATGGCTAAATTGGCATGCAACTGAGCAATCAATATATGATCCATGAGGAGAAGCTCATATCGCAGGAAGAGCTCCATCAATTCCCAGAATACAATACAATAATCTTTAGGGGCCATTCCATGCACCCATTTGATCTGCCACAAGTGCTCATGGAAATGGACCTTTTCTGAAATCTGGTATTGCAACACCTGGAATTTGTTCCTTGATTCCCACAAGAAATCCAATGTGGCTTAATGTATTGCACGATTCTTCTTAGACTGCTTGGAAATGGTCAATCCTTCATCTCAGGGCAGAGGAAGTAGCCAGTTGATCTGATGATAGCCAGCGTAGGCAGGATCATCTTGGTTGGTCAAAGAGATGAACTGGGGTAACCCATTCAAAATCTCCCACCAGAGCTTGTGGATAGGGTACCCAATGTGACCAGGATCAACGGCTCACACCCATGCTTGCCAGATTATCAGCTAGTTGGCAATATACCTTGGCAACTGGTCATCTGCCTTCACCCAAATGATTTAGAATGGGTCAGGAAAGGGAATACCACTGCCAAGTAAATTGCTGTGAGGATTGACATTGTGGTCCACAGAGACTAGGGCAGTTACTCAGACATCCACAACAGGTGTCAAGAATTGTAACACAGGATTGGCCCAAAACAGATGCTGTGGTGTGGGATAAGAGGCAGAGGGACGAAATCAATCTTTTGGCCAGCTGATGAGTTGGATGTACTCATGTAAAATGCAAGTACTTACATATGTTGCATGCGTCTTCGTGACCCTGTGCATGCTGACTTGCACCAGATTGGGAGAGTGACTTCCCAACCTCACTAATGACACAGACAGAGATTTTGTTGACCAACTCTGAAATGAGGTTCTTGAGGTCTGGTTGATGCTGGAAAGAAAACATGATTGGGGATGGAGGGCATTGAACCATCACAGAGGAAGTGGAAGAACCAGCAGAGAAAGAGAAAGGACCAGGTAGAGCATGTGAGAAGGAAGGTCCTGCAAGAACAGCACCAGATGAGATGGGAACAAAAGGCGAGAAGGTCTCAGTGACCATGGCAGAGTTCACATTTGGCAGAGCAGCATGCTTCACCCAGTCATCCCAACTTTCTGTTGTCAGGAGTGGGACATAGTTGCCGAGAGCAAGGTTGCCAATTGGATAACAGAGATATGTGTGGGCCTCTCCACCAAAACCAGTGTGAATGGGAACATGAAGCTTCTAAGAATCATGCTGGGTCTTGATGTTGGGATCCCACTTCATCAACACTCTCTTCTTGACTCTGAGATCCTTTGGAAGAGCATCAATCTTGTGTATGTGCCAGACTGGCATTCCTGCCTCCCAAAGTGTTAGTGCAAGGAAATTCTTATTGGTGAATACACTCATTCAGTTGGGGTTGATGAACCAGGCATTCATGCCTGGTTGGAGATTGCAAGAACAGTCCCACACTTCTAGATAATATTCCAAGATTATGAAAAGATCCAGCCAACAGCACTGGAAGTCAGCAGCCACCATGAGGCAAAGATCCAGAAAATTGAGCAGTTTCCAAAGGTTGACAGGGTTGTGTCTCAAGGTAAGAAGGAGTGTCTCCACAGAGCTGCTGGTTTGCCCACATTTCTCAATCCATGTCTTGATCTCATCAGTGAGGAGGCACACACATGTCTCTAGACCATCATAGAACCAGTTGACAAAACATTGAAGACCATTCTTTTCTTTTGTCTCATGCACTGTGGAGGTGTGCCAAAGGTACCACACACACTCTCTACCACGTTCAAGCTCAATGCTGTTAGTGTTTTGAAGTCCAGTCTGCAACCGCAGAAAAAAACTGGCAACTGGACTGGACCACAACTAATTGCAACTGGACTGCAGTTGCCAGTTGCCTGGTTTTCCAAAATCAAAAAAACTGGTCAGGACCAGTTGCAACTGGTGTACAGCCAAAGGGGCTATTACCACTATATTTGGCTTTTTACTCCTATTTAGTCCAGAATTTTAGAGCTTGGTTTGAGGATGCTACTCATTTTACAGCTCTAAAATAACATGATGTTTTACAATGGTCATATCTTGACCGTCCCTGGGCTAAATAATATGGCTAAGAGATTGGTTTGTAGCTTGGAATGAGTAGTATATTCCGTTTCACTATGACTAAGCGCTGTGTGGATAGGTTCACTTGTAAAAAGACTGGTTGCCTAAACAACCAGTTGCAACTGGTTGCAACTGATTGAAAGACCATTTTGAACCGGTTTTTTCGGTTTTGGTCTGGTCAAACCAATTTTGGAAACTTAGGCAACTGGCTTTGGTTCAGTTGCGTCCAAATAAGGCAAAAAACCAGACCAGACCGGACTTTTAAACACTAAATGCTGTCTGGAATACAATTGGATTTATCATAGCATAACAATGCAAGGACTTTACCTTTGCATGGGATCAGTGCTGTCCAAAAAAAGTCTTTTGACCACTCCTGAGGGGTCTGGAAAGGGTCAAAATACCCCCATCTACCATCCTTGTGTGCATACAACTTGGCCTTGCCAAAAATGTAAGACAGGACATAGTTTATATTTGGGGATGAGATGGCATATTCTCCACAAAAGGTAATGACTTTGGGATCAAATGCTGCCCACACTCCTGATGTGGGTGTTAACAACTTGTTTGTAAAAAAAGATCAACTTACCATTGCATGGTTGCCACAAGAGAAACCTGTCCTTCACAGTATTGAGTATAGGCTCATGTGGCAAGGTAAATGTTATGCCAGGCGTAGAACCTAGCTTTATCGGCAAGAGTTTTGGGATGAACAACAAGTAAAGATATCACAAGTGTCAAAGAGTCTGCTACGCTTGGTAGGTGAAGAGACTATGAGAAGGGTCTCACGTAGTGGGCTGCTACCACTTAGCAGTTAGGCTAGAAACTACACTTGTATTGTGTAGAACTAACTGGGGAAACTACAAATACATTGGGCATTTATATACTGGGACCGGACCCTGAATAGGGAATCCTAAAGGGGAAATGGAACACCAGAATGCCATTCTAGAAGGAGATACGTCCATAAGGAGAATGAAATGGAACAGATGAGGAACTGTGGACTGTGGACTGCAGACTGCGGAACATGGGAAGGAACAGAATGGAAGGAAAGAAGGTATATGTAAAAGGAAATAGGAGTTCTGGCAGTAAAAGAAGCACAGAAGGAACGGAACTCTGTTGGACTAAAGGGAATCAGAAGGAACATCAAAGAAGGAATCAAAATCAGAGTCCTCAGATTTCCATGTAGTTATCCAAGAGTTGAACTCTAGTTCCTTGGCCTCAGTAACCCAGGGTATTTTTGTAACATTACCCCCATTGTATACCTGAGACACCATCTCAGACACTAATGTCACCATTGTCATCAGTCTTGTTGGGATCTCTGCCATTGATGCAAGAGAGGTAGGCTGGACAGGAGGATTGGATATGTCCAGGTGCAAACGCTTGGCAGTAGGGGCACTGATAAGATGGGCAGGAGGGACGTAGGTGACCAGGGCTTTGGCAGATGAAGCAGTGTAAAGCTGCTTGATTGCAATGTTGAGGGAGTGACACTCCTTGGACAGAGGTAGGACTGAGGTTGGTGGTGGTGGAATGAGACTGGAAGACAGACTGGATGGTGTCAGCCAGTCGGGAGAAGTCAAGTTTGGAGAGTTGGCTTCCTTGTCTTGGAAATGGGGGAGGAATGAAGATGGGGCTCTGCGGCAGAGAGGGGACTTCCTGTGCTGAGGTGATCACAGTAGAAGCTCTGGAGTCAAGGTTTGGAGTAGATTTGGGAGTGTGAAGTCCTGACTTGAAAGATGGCACCGATGGTCCCTTGAAGTAGTACCTTCATTGCTCCTCATTAAGAAGTCCAAGAGTAGCAGAGAGGATTTGCTGCATGACATTCTGTGGGACAAACTAGAAGAAGTGGGAGAAGTTGGTGATGGAGAGGAGTCATAGGACCTCATAGCATTGTCCAGCA
>JBBPNN010000888.1:0-14432 GCA_038090935.1 Hortiboletus campestris | reverse complement strand
AAAGCAACCGTGACCCAGTGGTACAACACTGGTCTCCTCTGGTTTAACAACCACCTCTTTGTCCTATCGGACCATAAAATCAAACAATTCGAAGCATCCACAGGGTCACCAGTCTCGGAATGGCCAGTGCCCGATACCGATGAACTGTCGTGTATTGCTCCACCGAAGCACGGGGAATTTATCGCATGCTCTGCCAAACGTACCGTCACATTTTGGGACACGGCGACACACACCCAGCTCGATGTCATCCAGCACCCTCAAAGACATACGATCAATCGCACTTTCTCAAGACGACCTGTTTATTGCAATTGGCGGA
This sequence comes from Hortiboletus campestris, assembly GCA_038090935.1. NCBI lineage: Eukaryota > Fungi > Basidiomycota > Agaricomycetes > Boletales > Boletaceae > Hortiboletus > Hortiboletus campestris. Next base: position 14,116 of record JBBPNN010000888.1, on the reverse strand, counting down.
AGGGACGGGAAAATCATTGAAAGTCTATCTCGCATCACTGTAAGTACCGTCTCATTGAATTGTGGTACATATCTACTTTCTTACTCTGATCATTGTTACACATGGGACTCAACCCCTTTGTCTCGTCTACCACCCACGTTCCAGGAACCAGACATTCGGATCGACGACGCCACGCTCGATTCTTGGAAGCACGATCAGTTTGCGAACGCAGAAACATCATTGACCGAAGCAGTCCACAAGTTTGGGACTCCAAACCATCATGTACTGGCTAGTCGGGCTCTCGTCAGAGCACGTTTGCAGAAATGGGACGCTGCGATCGCCGATGCTACAGAGGTGCTTGTGGCCTTCCTCTCCCGTACACTGATGCTGATCTAATTTGGCAAGTCTATCAAAATCCAGCCATCCATGATTGGCTACATTGCAAAAAGTGTAGCGCTTGTCAGCATCGGGGAAAAGCACAGGGCGTATCGGGCGTGCGACATCGCATTCGCACAGTCTCATTCATCTCACCTTAACTTTCTCCTTTTGATCAAGGTTTGTATTCCATGCACTCGAGCTTGGTTGACTCTCAGATCGCCTAGGCTATCATCGTGTTTATGGCTGGAGAGTACGACGACGCAATATCCCGCCTAGATGACCTCATCGCTACGATGTGCTTCGATACAATATGTTACGTGGTTCAGGCACGTCCACACGCGCTACCACAGAGCAGACATCCTTACCGACATTTCTACCAGGCGTATATGCATCTTCTCCTTGGAAATTCGCACATGGAGAGTGGCGATTACAAGAGTGCGATGCGATCGTTTGAATGTGCACGGGCTCGGATGCGACCCCATTCGAGTCAAGTACTCTCGATGATCTAAGCCTTCTAACGGCTGTACCTGAATGTGCTGAACCCGCTTGCAATCTTTGACAGATATCTGGATGGAAATTTAGTGATCTTGACATCACGATTCGACAGTGTCTTTGTGAAGCCCTGTATGCCGCGGGACATGTCAAGGAGGCTGGCGAGTCTCTCCTGGATATCGTAAATACCGTCGATGCAGAGGTTCATGCGACTGGACCGATCACCACTTGGCTTTCTGGTGAGTCATGTTTTACCTGTCCCTTCGCCATGCGTTCGATATTTCAGTAGATTTCGCGCAACGATGTCTCTCCACCCCCGAAAGCAGTGGTGACACAATCCTCCATTCACCATCCCCCACGCCGCTCTTGAGAGAGTGGGTGAAATTGAAATTGACAAGCAGTTCGTGGAAAGATGCCTTGGTGGCGACCGTCAATGTGAGTATCTCATTATGCCCTGGTACTCCACCCGGGCTTGACACTCCGTTGTTCTCGAGTTTACGGCGCCGAGATTCGCGATTTATCGGGCTCTCTGCGATCATCTCGAAGAACTCGACCAGATAATGGTTGCGACTGAGTGTTTCCACGGAATGATGAGCGAACTAGGAGGAGATAAAAAGCTAGATGTTGAGCAGGTGGAATGGGTCCTTGGTGAGCAACCTTACGTACCGTGTATGTGTTGTCGTTCATGTCACCATTTCTTGTCAGACTTCAGGAAGCGTTTCTCCAAGAAACTGGAGTATCTCGGAGGTGCTGCAATGAATGCCCAGCAACTCGACGAGGCCATCTCCGACTATTCAGCTGCACTATCCCTCAATCCCCCCGCACCTCAAGGCCTCTTCATCAGGCGAAGCAAGGCGTACATAGCCAGGGGTCTGTGGCAGGATGCATCCAATGATGCCAATGAGGTGCGTTCCTTTGTCTCGTACAGGTTCGTTCTTGTCGACAGCATCATCATTAGGTGATCACGCTCGATCGATCCTCCCCATGGGGGTACGAGAGGAAGCACGCGGCTTTACACGGGGCAGGATGTTATGACGATGCCATTGGCTCGTTCGAGACAATGCTCTTGAAGATATCGCGGTCGCCTGATCCAAACATTCGTGTTGAGTGCATCACATGGTGCTGATGCTTTTATATTGATCTTGTTTCGTAGAGCGTTACCAGGAATATGTAAATCCAGAACAGACCAAGGCAGCGATTCGTGCGGCGATCGAGAACGCCATCCGTGAATCCCCGCTAGTCCTCATTAACACCGACTCCGGTCGTCTCCTCGAAAAGTCTGGGCGAGCGCACTCATTCGAATCACAGCCAATCTTTCGGGAGTTGATCTCTTCCACGACCACACACATCGATCATGCCCGCATTATGCATGAAGTTGGAGAATACTACCGTTACGCCACGTTTTCGCACAAGTGGGAAGACAACGAACCTCTGTTCGAGCAAGTCATACGAATCGTGGTGTATGAGCTCGAAGAGTCGCTCACTCACGACAAACTGCAAATGTTCTGCAAGATCGTGCGGGATTCTGGGTTCCATTGGGCATGGAGCGATACATGTTGTATCGACAAAGGAGATCACTTCGTGCTCCAGGTGGCCCTGGTATCCATGTTCAAGTGGTACGAGGGTTCCGCCGTGACAATCGTTTTGCTTCGTGGCGTCCGCTCGCCGTCGAAGCGCGGTAATCTCACGAGGAGCATTTGGAACAGTCGGGCCTGGACATTGCAGGAATATCTTGCATCCAAGGTGGTCCGATTCTACACTGAAGACTGGAAACCGTACTTAAACCTTGATATTCCCAACCACAAGGAGTCGCCAAAGATCATTGCGGAGATGGAGGAGGCAACCCGTGTGTCGGCTTGAGCCTTGATGGCACTCCGACCGGGTCTGGATGACATCCGGGAGAAGCTGCGTCTAGCTTCGACACGCTAAACGACACGGGTCGAAGATGCAGCTTACTCGTTGCTCGGAATATTCAAGTTCTTAATGTCCCTACCGGTCGTATATGGGGAGGGGGACAAGGCACTCGGGCGATTCTTGGCGCATCTCCTCACGAACTCAGGAGATACGACCATCCTTGCATGGACAGGGCGATCAGGCAGCTTCAACAGCTGCCTCCCTGCTAATATCACCGTGTTTGACCAGCTTCCGAGAACGCACGTCCCGCTGGCGCTCGAAGGTGCCGAAATGGATAAGATCACCCCCAGGTTGCGCACCCCATTCTTGAATTTCACCTCGCTCATGAGCTTGTATGATCGACTTTATGAGCTCCCTGTACCATTATTCGTGGGACAACGGATGAAACTTCCATGCCTCTGTTTCAAACTTGGATCTTTGTCGGCCTCTCGGAGTGGGTCATGGCACCTTTTCTGTGCACAGACAGCTGTGGGGGTTGTGGAGATTAGGACAGAGAAGGATCTGTCTCGATTCGGTTCGCTGTACCTCGTTCATCCTTGGATTGACTTTCTCCTCGACCGACGGCTTGTTGGAAGTGTAGCGGAGACGATACCCGAAGACAACACAGAAGACCAGTCTTCTTCGATAGGCGAGTTGCCATCGTTTCCTAGCGCTTTCGGTGTCACATCGGCAGCCCCGCGAATACGAACAGCGCAGCTCATTGCTCGCCTTGGGCGACGATTTGGTGGATCCTTTGGAAGTGCGGCGTCGCTTCGGCCCCCTTCAACGTTATCGCCGACGGAAATGCAGAAGCGAGCCCTGCAAGTCATTGCTCGGCTGAGACAACCGTTTGGTGGGCTGTTGCTCACACCTCATTTTGGGAATGTGGCAGCGTATCGGAGGGTGGCTGCGGAGAGTTTGATCATTGGGCAGGTAGAGGAGATCACGCCTACGATGTTAAGCAAGCTGGTAAAGAGTGTACAGATACTGGACGTGCTGTAACGATCCATGCTATCAGTATACGATACTCGTTCTTCGCATGTCACTTTCCTCATCATCACTTTCCTTTGATCGTTGCTTTGGGGCATCCTTATACCGCGCGTTGGCCCCCAAGCTCTTGCCATGTCTCTCGTGAGTATCGTTTCTGATAGATTATAATTTCTCGTCTTGTCATTTCCTGGAATCCTCTCTCGTGGCCTTGTTGATAAACTCGCTATGGTCATTATCAGTTATTTTGTCTCTCTGAATTTATTTCTTGAAAGGTCCTTTGATCCGTCTTCGAGGAACGGGCGCTTATGTAATACTGACCCAATCCTTCTCCAAACCCATTGGCAACGGGTCCTCCAACCCGCCTTTTGGTCACCAACCATCTAGGTTGCTCAGCGAGAACCCACCCTTGAAAAGTATCGTGGAGGATCTCACGGTCCGCCCTTTGACATCCGTTCGCTTCCCGACTCACCAAACCGGCCAGACTGTCCTATGCCACAACACGCCTCATGGGTCACACCTCCGCCTGTGGCCGCGAATAACCCCTTTTCCAGGTTTGCCAGCATCGCCGGTCCGAGGTTACGCTACCCACAAACGGTACAAATGCCTCGCCGCCCTCGCCCTCGCCTCCGTTTCGACCCCCCATGCCCGGCCTCGACCGCTCGTTCACGTTTTCGTCGAGACCACGCAAGTTTTAGACGACTCATGCTGACGTGTAGCATACTGCCCGCCTCCAGCGTAAACTGTCTCGCTCCTCCTCCCGTCGTCCCGGTGATGGCTACTCTTCACCTCGTGGCGAAGGCTACCATCTTTGGCACACGGCGCCAAACGCAATCGATGGCGTCAAGACCATCTGACTTTGAAACCTTGGGTCGGTATCCTCGGAAATAGCACGAATGGGTTCGGTCCCGGGTCTGCGCGGCAGCATCAATTTCAAGAGAATGCGCAATTCAGCGGCGGGGATTGACATTGTTCCACTTGTCTCAGCGAAACCGCAGGTCAGCACCGCGCGAAATATGACACCTACCTGAAACCTGTTTCACAATATCACCATCGACCCGGATGTTACTGACAGACTCCTCTCAACAATTATCATCACTGCTGACTCGGAGGCAGGTAATATGCAGGTGTCCAGGTAAAGGACCTCCTTCGCATCCATACAATTGGTCCACCGTGATGTCTCGACGGGAATTCTGCACCTTGCCCTTCGTGTGGCGGGGAATCTCGGTGGGTCTCGCCATCGTACCTTGCATCTGCCGGATGTCCAACCTGGTGAACGAGGTATGTCGGTTGGGTCTATGGGTGGTTGGGTTCGTTTAGGGTAAGACAGAGTCGCAACTGTAGCAGCACCGCCCAACGTCGTGCGGTGTCTGACGCGAAGACAGGTATGTTTTTTATTCGGATACATGCGTCATACGTTGGTTAACACGTCCCCTGGTCAAACGACCTAGACATGGTCGAAGCCCGGGGATTGGTTCTTTTTGTGCAATGGGCTTCGAGGGGTCGTGTCTTAGCAAGGATATGGTCGTGCTGTGTTGAGGTATATGACGCCAGCGAGAGAAGCCTTGAACCCCAGTCTGATTTCTCCTCTTTACATCTGCCCTCTCGTGCATCACACACAATCTCTCGTTCCAAAAAATCAGCATGCTTGCTCGCGTCTTCGCCCTCCCCCCATTCGCTGTCCTAGCGTCTGCCTGTCACCTCGAGGTGCACCAACATTGCAACATGGGTGACGTGCAGTGCTGCGACAGCACCCAGACGGTGAGCTTCCTCCCAGGTGTTCATATGAGATCATGGGCTGACGCCAATGCATTATTTTTGCTCAATAGGTGGAACAATCCAATAGTCTCCTGTCGCCACTGGGCTTGCTCGACGCTGCTTTAAACATCGGAGGGCTTGTCGGTCTTTCTTGGCTGCTCGCCTCTTGAGATTGTCGGAGTGGGTGGCGGTTGCTCGGCGACGCAACAACCCGTTTGCTGCTCCAACAACGAAATGGTACGTATTTACTGTTTGAGTCAAGTTTGGACTGGGTTGCTCACATGCACGGATTAGAACGGTCTGGTCAACCTGGGCTGCTCGCCCCTCGACCTCAACGCTTGAGGTGACATGGGTGGTTGGTGTTGGTCACTCATTATCATTGTCGTTCCTTTTTGCGTAACAAGCAGTCTGTTGCCGAGATAGTGGCGATGTGATATTTAACCGGCGTGGATATACTCAGACATTGCCGTTCTACATGCTGACGCATCACGCCAAGGATAGTTCCAACGAGTCCGGAGTAAATCTGCAGCTGGTGCTCGCACTGCATCGATTGGACAAGTGTGCTCCAAATGCGGTTTGCGCGGCTTGTGTACAAACAAGCCAGTACAGAGTGTCTGAGGGTTATGATGTAATGCGATGGAGTTGTGGGTGGCGGCACACAACTTCCGCTCGACCCTAAATTGAAACTGGTCATGCAACTCTTTCCTGACGTTCTCTCACCCATGCCATCCTCCACGTCCACAGACTACGAACCCGAAGAACTAATTTCTGAACAGAAAGCTTCCATACCCTGTCTTGCTTTCTGGCCCGATGGCTCCAGACTGATCGCCGTCGTTGGTTCAGGGTTACAGATCTGGAACGTCAAAGAGAAAACCCGCGAAGGCGAAGCCATCCGGGGCGGTTTCTTCACCAACTTCACCACTGTTGCCGTCTCCACCGACGGCAAAAAGTTCGCCACAGGTGGCACATACAGGGACGGCGGTCAAGTCTTGCTCTGGGACACCAACTCACGTCGGATCGAACACACGTTTGACAAACCTGCCATCAGCCGTTGTCACTGTGTCGTTCATTTCAGTGGCGACACGCGCTTGTTGGTGTATGCGGTCGAAAGGGAGTACATGTCGGATAGCTTGGAGGTGAGGAACGTTGCGGACGGGAGCTGCGTCTGTGTGCTCGAACCTCGAAAGGGGAATACCCGATGCACGCGATTCTCCCCGGATGACACGCGGCTCGCAGCGTGTGGCGTTTGCATACAAGTATGGGAGTTGGCTACCGGTCGACCATCGCTCGAGATCAAGCACCGAGCGCATTCGTTGGAATGGACCAAGGACGGGTCACACGTCGTTGCCAACAACCTTGCTAACGGGCAACTCATGATGTATGACGCCCGCACCGGCGCCCAAATACGCAGTTGGCGCGATCGTGCAGCTGGCGTCACCGCCCCCCAATTGTGGCCATACATCTCCATGTCGGTCTCCCCTGATGGACGTTTCCTGGCCAGCGTGCGTGGAGACACGGTGTGTGTATGGGACCTGGAGAATGCACAGGAGGTGGCGCGGTACTCGTTTCCACGGGACATGTTCTGCGTTGCCTATTCTCCAAACGGTGATTTCATTGCCTCTGGCTCTTATATCTGTAAAGCGCCAAAGGAATTCGATACCCCGGTATGCTGTTCTCATCGCGTATTCACTATTCGTGCTAACTGGAGTGCCCCATATGGGTAGGTGGTGAATAATGTCCCCAACGTAGGTCCCCCTTTGTTAGTTTCTTTGTTCCGCATGTTCAGATATTGATGACAGTAGCATTGTGTTGCGGATGTAATTCGCGCGCAGATATGCATCTTTGTGTCATGATGTGAGTCTATTTGCCTCCACTCTCCTTCCTGTTGACACTCCTCTAGGCCCTTTGTCTAATCACTCAGTCCGCTGGAGCGGATATGCATAGCAGCACTTATGAGGTTATGCGAGAAAGCACGGATGTGTAGACGCGGACATGCCTAGTCGTTTATACCCCTTTGCATCGGACAGTCTGAATTGCAGTTATTGTTTTCGTATGTCGTTGCTATATCAATCGGACATATACGTGTTTTGCGTTACCTCTGGCCAATGGCTCGGCAATACCGGCGGAAAATACGCTGGGTTGAGTGAGGGTGTGTATTCGTAACCCAACATAGGAGGTTGCCTATTTGAAGTCAGAGAGAATGGCGAGCACGTCCCTATCCACGGGTTGTCCCGCCATATCCATTTCCCGCACGCCGCATTTCGTATGCCATATCTTCCCTCTCATTCCGTCAAACGAATACTCATAATAGCGCGTTGTATCCAGGCCTTGCCACGGGGGAAACCGATCGCCGACGACTGCGACACACCGTTCCCCCGTGGCATCCACGGTGAATTTATGAACCATCCCAGTGTTGGGAATGTCGGATCCTCCTGAGTAGCATCCCACCATGCAGAGGCCCCTGACGAATCCGTCGTCGGAGGCGTCAACCAGATTACCATGCCACGCCCCTTGAACGGAAAAGATGTCGTGCGATGCAACGGTGATTGGGAGGACTTCCTCGGTGCTGCGGACGATAGCGTTCAAATTGTCGCTATTGTTATTGCTATTTCCGCGGTGGTTGCTATCCGCGGCGGTGGTGCGGGTAGGACCGGAATTGGACGCAGGCAGGATATAGTCGGTGCATACCAGTCGGACGCGTGTCTTGGGGGTAGGATCAAAAGGTGCATATGTGTGCATGAATCGGAGTGTCGTCGATTGCGTGATGGGGTCCACGATCGCATTGCGGATGGGGGTAAGCCACAACGATCCCGTGTCTCGTGTGAGCATCTCATGACTGAGACGGAGCTCGTGGACAATGGGTCTAACACCGCTCGCGAGGCCGTCCGGAACCGGATCGCGGTTTGGCTCGGGGTCAGGGTCGGGATCGGGACCGACGTCTGGGAAGGCGAATGTCTGGACAACCTCAACCTTGCCAATATTACCATGGATCAGGTAGGAGCGGTTGAGTACGAAGAGATGGCTCTGCGTAAAGTACACCTCGACGAGATGGGGTAACCATGCCCCCCGATAGTTCAAGAGGAGATCCTGACGTGAAAAAAGATGGGTATCTGCTTGTCGATATGGAGTACAAGGATCCTACCAGTTGCGTTCGAAAGCGAGGAAACTTGTAGAAGCGTCTGTGTTGTGGGTCAAATACCAAAGAATGTCTGGGTTTGTTCGCGGAGCAGAGAGAGATATACGCATATGGCGCAAGGCCGCTATCAACTCGGATACGCGGCGTGAACGCCTCCCTTGGCAATGACCAGGTCGGTACATCGAGCGATTCCGGACCTGATAAGTGTCCCGTATCGTCGTCCACCACAAACTCGAGCAGCTTCCTGTGAAGAAGGACCGTTATCAGCAACACAGAGATAACGCCCCAACGTGACACATACACCGGATCCTCGAGATACCCCTTCTTGAGATGCACAGCGACGTATATGAAATGTCCTAATGGATTCATCACCGACGCCGCCGCCCAATACGCGAACGACCCATGATCCCACAACACTTGTTCCAAGCCCGTCTCGACATCTCGCGACCGAAGCTGCTCCATGTTCTTACTCACGATCAGCCACCTCCCACAGATCCACTTAAACCTATCGTCCTCTATCGATCGTGGACCAGTGAAGACCTTTCTCGAGATGAGCGTGAGCGGTTCGATGGCCCACACGCGTGCGAGCCGAGCCGAGTGGACGAGCGTGCGTTGGAGGAAGTGGGTGGATTGCCAGGAGAAGGGACCGGGTGGGAGAGGGAGACGAGCGGTGGAGTAGACGGTTCGCCACACGGCTGGGTCATGGATGATCGCACGGAAAAGTTTGGACACCTGGACGTGACATCGTCGAATGAGAAAGCGGTGGGTGTTGCACCCCCCTTGGAGAGGGAAAGATCGAACGTACCGCTGGTAGAAGGATCAGATCTTGAGGACCTAAAAAGCGGAGGATGTGGTATATCGTCTCTGCTGGGAGGGCGATGCAGCCCTGAGACTCTGTCGTGGTGGGTTGGACTTCGGTTACCTGAAGGTCACTAGGGTGAGACCCAGAATCAGAGTTATCTGGCGCCATCAAGTCTTGTGTAAGAGCAACGATCGGAAGAACTGCGGCCTGTTATTAGTAACGCGGTTCTCTACAAGTGGTTATCTGCCTTGAAACGGAAATACCGAAAACCCCAGTGAATCTAATTTTTTGACCCGTCATGCTTGAAGCGTCAACTTGACTATTGTTTCGCTAAATCCCTTTCACACAAGTCCAGACTTGGTCACAAGGTTCAAACCATCGGCGATTATCCAGATTAAAAGTAAATCCACAAGCAGAAGGTTTCGCATTTAACAAGGAGTGTGCGGGGGTTGTGTGTGCAGTATTAACAGTGTAATTTAAGAGGTGGCGCTAAAAATGCTGAAAATAATACAGGTCTCCCAAATAAGCGGCAACTTCCTGACGAATGATTCCCTGATACCCGTCGGAGTCCGGCTCACCAAGTGAAAAAAATTGTCAGACTTGCCAGTGCGACAAAAAGGTGAGACCGCTTCGAACGAAAGTGATGTGATGACAGCCAAGTCGTGGCTGGAAAACGAAATGAGATGCGTGTTTGTACATTTGCAAGTGTGCAGGTGAGTGATGCATGTTGATGTGTAACGTGACGAAACGAAGACAACAGTCGATAAGGGGAGCGGGATTCCAAACGATGAGGTGACAGCTCTACTGGAGAGCCATTGCTCAGTTTATGAGCTCCGAACAACCAAGGGAGGATGCTTACAGAACTTGGTAGTTCATACAATGATACACTGGTTGGTAGTAGGCGAATAGCTGTAGTCGTTCATCCCGTCATCCGGCATTTGCGATTCGTCCGATTCTGCTTCAGCGGGGACAGCAGATGAGATGGAGGTGAAGATGGAGAAGAAATCCATTGTTGTGTATGATGGGAATGTATCAGAGGAGTAGCAAAAGTTCTTGGAGGGAGGGAATACGACGGTAGGCTATCTCATCACCCCGAATATATGTACATACATTGCTTCGACCCTGGTGGCTCTCAGAAAAGACAATAGAGGGAAGTACGTTCACAATGTAAACGTATTCCATCTTACGAAGGTAAGGCTGCCGGAATTCATGCCTCTTGCCGCGGTGACTAGTACTAATGGAGTTGGATCACGCGTCTCCATTAGCGAGAACAAAAAGCATTGCGTGAGGATCCTCCTTGTGTGAGTCTGTGTGACCCAAGCTGCACAGAGTCAGGATTATCCCGCACCATCGGGTTTTGTGTAGGAAGAAGAAAGGAGCAGCTGTTGTTGGTATGTGACTCTTCAAAAATGATGTAGTATGGCACATACCCCATAGTAAGCCGGTGGCTGTGTGAATCTCGCCCGGAACGGATGGAACCCCAAGTCACGTGGCGCGCTTGGGCACGAGACGAGCACCGCCGCCGCGGCTGGCCGGGCACAGCATGTAAATTTCTCGACATAAATACACATACACCCATAACACAAGCTGACATCAACTTTTGGTGGCCTGGACTCGGATTTTGGATGTCCTAAGTCATAAATCTCAGAAGTCGAATTGTAGGGATTCCATTCCCCAAACCCTCCCGTAGCACACAACCCACACTATTTTTGGCTCTCAAAATCCATACATAGCCCTAACCCTAATACGAAAACGGCTAGATTAGGTAATTATTAGGATGAACGAAAATAAAATAACCGATTGCTTTTGTTGGTAACCGGTAAACAGTTATGCTTATCTTACTGGAAATTGGAATGCTATCAGTTTTTCATGACTCCCGTCAATCAACTACGTCGTGTCGTACGTGGTCGCCGTCCGTGACAAACCATCATGTATTATACTTGCTCATAACGCCTACGGGCCTCTCCCGAGTCCCGAGTCCCGAGCGAGTCTGCGTTTAAAGGAGTATCAATGGAGCTGGTGGAAAGTGACAACAGACAACCCCGCAGTCCGTGGTGTAGCAGATACTGTAGCATTATACTGAGACAAGCACGTCATGCTTGACGCTGACTTGTAACTATTGTTCCCCTGAATCCCCTTTCACACATGTCCGGGCTTGGTCACATGGGTTACCCCAACCATAGACGATGACTACGTCCGAAGTAAAAATAAGGCCAACAAGCAAAAGGTATCGCATTTAACAAGGAGTGTGTGTGGTGGTAGTCTATACTATACGGTAACAGCGCGATTTAAGACCGTCGAGGTCTCCCAAAGAAGCGGCAACTTCCTGACGAATTACCGCCTGATTCCTTAATACCCGAGTCCGGCTTACCAACCTCATAGATAGACATCAACAGGGAGTAGATGAAGTGAAAAAACGAAGTCCATCTTGCGACAAAAAGTTGAGACCGCTTCGAACGAAGGTGAACCGGATTACAGCCGAAATGAGATGCATGCTTGTACACTTGCAAGTGAGAGTAATGATGAGATGAGACGCGAAGACAACAGTTGACAAGGAAATGGGTTCCAAGCGATGAGGGAATAGCTCTATTGGAGAAACATCGCTCAGTTTACGGCTCTGAACGACCAAGGAAGAATGCTTACAGAACTTAGTAGTTCATACAACGACGCACTGGTTGCCACAAGCCGAATAACTGACGGGTGAGCTTGAGTGGTCAACCGGTATTTGCGATTCGTCCGACTGTGATACAGTGGAGACAGTGGATGAGATGAGGGTGGAGATGAATGTGGAGAACAGGTCCATTGCGCGTATGATGAGAGGGATGAAGTCGTAGAGAAGTTGCAAGAGCTCCTTAGAGGGGAATACGGCTGGCGTGACTTAGCTGTGGAGGTAGGCTACCTCATCACCCCCGTATATATACGTCGCTTGGACCGCGGTGGCGGTCGGAAGAGACAATTGAACGGGAACTGCGTTCACAATTGAACATGTTCCGTTTCATGGGGGTTGCCTTAAGGCGGATATACCGGCGGACGGAACCTATCAAGTGGCATTGCTCATTGTGTAGGTCAGTCTGCCGGCTTCTTGCCGCGTTTCGAAGGAGACCCATGACGTTCCCGGTTGCCAATTGGACCATGCGTCTCCATTTTCGAGAACAAAAAGAGGTCACTGCCAGGCCGAATATACCCCGGTACCACTTGCGTTCCCCGGGATCTAAGTCTGCCTAGGCCTTAGGGAAAGTGAACGCAAGCTCATGCGACACGCCGCTGAAAAGGAGTGGGGTCGGAAGGAATAAGGAGAATCTGAGACCAGGAACTAGAGAGCTGCCGGCCTCCTCAACCTTTTTGTCTTGGGCGTCGAGAATGGAAATCGACTTCTAATTGTCTCGGGCATAATCGGACCGCACAGCCACGCGTCGAATTTGAGTAATGTCTGCGGCTCAAACACTACACTTGCCATTTTCGGATCATCTCACCAGTTTCCCAAACACGCCTCAAAGTTGCTCACAATAAAATCATCTAAAGAGTCTATAGCTTATACGCCTCATATCAGATGACGAAACAACATAAAGTGACATTCATCTGTGTCTCTTCAACCCCGACCAAGGACCCAGGTACACCTTGACATGGGTGTCTTGGTGAGGAACCTGTCTCACCGCAACATTCCAGGGGTAATCCATTCTGTCGAGAGACAATAAACGAGAAGTGCCGGACCACGCGGGGGCGGTAAAAAATCTTTCCGGAATTGGGAATTCACTATGCTCAGATGAGTTGGGAAATGCAGAGGTCCGGCTCATCCGTCGTATGGATTGGTTCGATGACAAGGGCACGCTTTGCATAGCGCCTTGAAACTATGACTCCAGGGTGAGTTTATTGATACAGCTCTTTGTGGGAGCATCCAAGAGATTATCCATGTCTTTGGCGAAGAGGATATTGTTTTGGGAGAACGGAATTTCCGTCCGCAGCCCGTCAATTACCATCTCCCAGATCACCACCCCTCTAGCCAGAAATACGTCGATGTATACTCAGCCAATGTTTGGTACTCCTACCTGCATTAAACTCGACGCTGTAGGGGGTCTCGTTACTCACCGGTCCGAACCAAAGGGTTTCTCCGACACAAGAGCCACCTGGCGTGTCTAATTCCATACCCTTACCAACTAACACGAATGCAGGGACTGGCAAGTCACCTACTGGGTCCCTGCACGACTTCTCTGACCAACAACTCTTGTGGTCTGCGACACGAACCATGCACTCGACCAGTTCCTCGAAGACCTGTTGAAGATCGGCATTACAAGTATCGCGGGCCAAGGAGGGCGCGCTAATGCTACTGTTTCTCAGCTTAGTCTGCAGCCCATGGAAAGATACGTCCGCTCGATTGCGGAATGGACCATTATTAACAACCTGAAGACAAGAGCAGAGTTTTGGACAATCATTGACAATCAAATCCCATATACGGGATGCCGCAGCAACATGGTTCATGCGCCACGCGCCACGTCAACAGAAGTTGGCTAGTACCATCCGGAGCGTGGTTGACGATATCTGAAAGCTCTCCAGAGACTCTGACGAGTGTCAAGACGAGTTTCACGAGTCCGAGGTAGCGTTACTCAAGCAGAAACGGATCATTGGATGCACTACGACCGGGGCAGCAAAGTATACCGACAATATCAAGGCCGCTTCACCTGGGGTGTTACTCG